>CAOKZL010001723.1:0-294722 GCA_948472985.1 Iguana delicatissima | reverse complement strand
CCTAGGTTGTCAGGTCAGAAAGACTTTTGTTATCCCTTTTGTTATCACCTGACAGGTATACACAGACCCAGGACACCAGTGATGGTGGTGAAACTGAAACTGTGGAGTGGGAAGATTCAGACAGATAGCTAGCCAATCACTCCCTGCTGACCCATGCAAAATACCAGGGCCCGCCCTATGATTAGGCAGTAGGAGACAAGATTTTCGCTATCATGGAAGGGCAAGCAATTTGCTATTTATTTGGTGTAATTAGTATTGTCATTGTGTTGTTGTTGTTGTTGATGATGATAATGACACTGGTGATGGTGACTGTAAAACTACTGTTGCATGGTTAGGGATGAGTGGTGCTGCTGAGAGTAAGCAGACAGATCGAGGAGTGGACGGAAATGGCCACAAGAAAAACAGGCCACCTTATTACAAGCTGTGACAAGAATTGGCAAATACATTAAGACAGTTACAGATATCACCCCCAACCCCTACAAGAGCAGTAACTCATCAAGCCAGAACTATACTCCTGTCATGATCTGGGCATTGATCAACCCACCTGTTGATACATGAGTCTGACTTTCCAGTCTGCTGCCACAATTGCTGGGATGACAGGAACAGCCCACCCCCAGGACAAGGTCTTCTGGTGGCCTCTCTTGCTTCCAGGGAGTGTGGGAGAGTAATGCACTCAAACCAAAGCATTTAAATTCATTGGGTACCACCACTTCTCTCCTAAGATGCTGAGCAGGCTGTCCAGCCTTCTAGGAAGGAGAGACACCCTGCCCAGCACGACTGGGTAAACCACGGATGTGCCAACATCCCCAAGCCACAACCTACCCTCCAGTTGGGTCTGATGGCTACTTTATTATTAGGGTTAAGTACCTGAGGGGTTTTCTGCCTCCTGTACCAAAATAACTTGGCTGGCTTGAGGTACTTTTTAACCTTAACCATTTCCATTTCATTTGCTATAGTGTATCAGGCAGCCAGGAGCATTTTCACAATACATCAAACTCTAGTCGTCCAGGTGTTTTGGACTTTAACTCCCAGAAGTCCCAGTTGCCCTGGCCAATGATCAGTAGCTGAGGTCCCAAACACCTGGAAGACCAGAGTTTGGGAAACGCTGCACTACATGATTATTGTGCTGTGTTCTACTTAAAATCTCATGACAACATCCTATGGAATTCAGGGATAAGGAATTCAGTGAGGGGCATTTAGAATTCTCCACCAAAGAGCTGCACTGCCTTAGCAGACTAAAAACCCCAGCATTCCACAGGTTTCAGGCAAGGCAGTCCAGGTGAAATCGTAGTGTTTTAACTGTGTGAAAGGACTCTGATGTCTTGAGCTAATGCTACAAAAGGACCTCTTCCTGTTTGCCCCCCCCCCCACAATGCATATGGGACCATCAGGCTTCACTTTCACAGAACAGGAAAGCAATGTCTAGATGTGTCCTTAAAACCTTGTCTTGTGAATTTTCCAGACATCAAAACCTATTTCACATCAACTAACTTCACAAAGAAACTAACAAGAAAGACTTGTGTTTCTTTGCATCATTTGAAACAGGAAGGCTGTGTAACTAAAATACACAAGCCACACTCCTTTGCTATCAGAAAGCACCAAGATTTGCCTAGCTTCTATTTTGGTTAAAATGCCACATGATAGCTGTGTAGTATTAATTTGCAGTTCACCAACACTGCTTTTTTTTCTTCTTTATTTTAAAAGAAGTGTTGTTTACAGTACAAATCATATTTGCTTGCACTGCTGCAGAAATGCAAAGGAACTGGCAGATGTTTTGAATGAGCACTAAATAAAAATATACTGTCCTTGGTCATAATTACCCACTGATTGTTCAATGTGACGAAGAGGAGTGCTCCAGTTCAACATGATATTAAAATGATGGACTAAAAAATGTTTGCTGTTGTTCTTCTGCACCTTCAAGTCATTTCAAACTTATAGTGACACTAGGTGAACCTATAATGGGGTTTTCTTAGCAAGAGTTGTTCAGAGGGGGTGCCTTTGCCTTTCTTTAAGGCTGAGAGAATGTGATTTGCCCGTGCAACCCAGTCGGTTTCAATGGCTGAGCAAGGATTCAAACCCTGGTCTCCAGAGTCATAGCCTGATGCTCAAATCACTACACCAGGTTGGCTTTACTAAATAAATAAATTAAAAAAGGTAAAGAATGTTTAATTAAATGATTATGAAAGATGTTCTTGCAGTCTTGGCCTGCTCAAAGAGTGTGGGCCTCATATTTAGTCAGAATGAGGACTTAAATTCAAGCAGCTGATCTGAGGTGTCATGAAAATGGCAAGAGTTATCTGCACATCTGTCTTATGGTGTTCAATGGGAGTTTACTACCAGGGAAATGTGTATAAGATTGCAGTCATAATTTAGTCGTCTTCTTTACTGCCAGAGACCAGTACCTGCAGACATGTGAGGAGAAGGGAGTATACTCAAGTGCCAAGATAACTTTGCTAGTTTTGCATACCTTCTCTTGGAGCTGGGCAGAATGCCATTTTCTGCTCCATGGCAAACAACAAAATGCCTTGGGCTAGCCCTAGATGCTATGTAAAGCAGCATGAATAGCATTTATCAAGTTCAGTTGTCTTTTTTTCACAGAGCTGGTTCACACATGCAATATCCATCCCTTGCTGTGGGGTGGGCAAAGTGCAGCCCCTTGTCTACATGTGCTCCCTGAACCTCACTTTTGTTGCCTCTGACACCGCCAGCCATCATGTGTGGAAGAGTTTTCATAGATAAGACATTCCAGGAAGAATTTTCATATCACCTGCTTTAATTCCTCAATCGGTATATTTAGTGAATTCACACCCTTATGGCAAGTCTACAACTGATGGGTAATTAAGTGACACATGGGCTGCTATAAATTGATTCTAAAGAATAATGACAATGCTGTGGGGATTGAAGAAACAAAGATTGCAGACAAAAACTGCAATTGGGAAGTGTGTGTGTGTATATATATATATGTAAGGCCCCTCAACTGGCGAAAGAATCATTGTCACAAGAGGTTCCCTTTGTCTTGCATCTGGACCCTTCACAGCACAAGCCATTTTCAGGGTACAAATACCCCTGATTTGAGGATGCCCAGTGCAGTCTCTTGAAGGTCTACCCATCACTCTGTCCATCTGGCTCCTGAATGAGAACTGCCCTTAGGTCCTACCTAAGCCAAAATACATTTCTACTCTTCACTGCTCTTCTGGACTGGTAATTATATATCCCCCCAAATCCCTCAGCCTCTCTATAATTTTTCTTCCCTTTCTCTTTCAGCTAGCTCTTGTGTGAATGTGTGATTGTGTGCATCTTGTGTGCATGCATGTATGAACTCCCCTCTATAAAATCATTTTATTAGACAATTTTGCTTGGTTTTTGGCTTGGCCTGACCCCGTAAAAATTGGGTTAAAAGATCTCGCTAGGTTGCGCTGCCTCTCATAGTGCTATTGCTTGTGCTCTGGCTAATTCCCATTCCCTATTCTTTGGAGCACATTGAGGTGTCCCCCATGGGACCGCAGAAATCAGGGTAACATATTTATGTGTGTGTGTGCGTGCGTTCTCTTTAAAAAGACAGAATCTATGCAACATTTCTGACTCTGGCCTAAAAGGGGAAAAAGAAATATGCTTTTCTTTTTAAAACATTTTTAAAAGAGCTCTTACTTGATGTAATTATCAAGCTATACTTATTAATTAGAGATAATGGGCCAGAATCCCATTGGTCAATGTAATTACACTTGCCAGTAGTGATGCAACGGGGTAAAATGTCTGCAGAAGCTATTATCATGGAGTGAGCAGTGAAATCATTTATCATGGGAGAAAACTATCCTGATGCCTTCCAAACTTCAGAGCAACTTTTTCTGTTCTCAGAGACTGTTTCCTCTGCCATCCTACCACTGTTTCTATGAAATGCACAAAAAGTGCCTTACAGAATAATGGACTGTTATGCCAGTATAATCCTCTTACCTATTTTTCAAAGTTTAGAATATTACATTTTTTTAAAAAAAATCATTAATTTTGAACATGGAAAGCTGATTTTGGAAAATGGAAAACTAATTTTTTGTTGATAATGTTGGGAACACAAAAACAATTCAATAATTCAACAATTAATTAATTCATTTAAATCATTAGTTGCTACATGATCTGTCGAATTTACAGAGAATAGGATAGTTGATTGTTCTCACTATAATAGTTGTCCCGTAGTCACATATTTTGTAATTGTCTCCTTTTGAGTCTTTATTTTCTTTTCCTCAACTTGTACATTCCAGATGCATTGGACTATAAATCCCATAATTTGATTGCTGACCAGAGATGGTGGGATTTATAGTGCAACAAAAATGGAAGCTGCCAGGATAGGTAACTCTGTCTTAAGGCATAGAGTAACAACCATACAATTAGGTTTTATTGCTGATCTGTATCTTTCTTTCTTAATACCTCCTACTCATCCTCACTAACATGTCTGCTGCTTACTTCCCCTTCAAACATAATAGATCGTTTGTATACAGTAGAACTGTATTCACTCCAGTTAAAGGACAGCGCGGTGCAGCAGTTAAATGGCTAGAAAGACCATTAAGTGAATGACTTACAGATAATTCTTATTCATAATATTGATTTCCCCTGAGTACCTGCAAGACACTTGACCCTTTTTGCACCTTACCTTTTCGTGCTGCTGGGTTGGGGTTCTCATGCAAGAAGGCTTGGAAGATACGCTGCCGCGTCCCTGCTGCTTCGGCTCCGCAACTCCTTCCTTCTCACGAGAGCGCCCCGCCTCTTCCATTTGCAGTGCAGCCTGGGACCTCCTAGGCTGCACTGAGGAAAGGATGCATGACCAGCCCAGCTCCCGAGGCACCGCACACCAGGTAAGTGCGCGCGGGGCCCTGGAGCAAGGTGTGACCGTGCACCATTTTTGGCTTTGAGCCGAAAATGAAAAGGTGTGTGCACAGTCCACGTCAGGGCCTTGAGAGTTGTATAAATGTGAGTGTATCATGCAGACCACTCAAGGGGCCCTTTTGCTTCAAAAACACTGTGTGAAAAGGCCAACTTGTCTGCAATATTGCATAACTATGGCCCTTTCCACATCATACCTGGACCCCATGACGTCCCACTGTCAGCCTGGCAGTGCCATTGCTGAGAAGCAAGAATGTCCCGAATGCTCTCTCTGCACGTGGATGGCTGCTTGTAGATGGTAACATTTGGGACACCGTCCTTCCTTCCACAGTTCAACTGGCCTCCTCCAATGCTGCATCGAGGAAGGAAGCGCTTTGATAGAGCTTCCGCCCTTCCTGCATGGCCCCACTCAATGCAATAATTGTGCAAAGGGGCTTATTACCAGATTTTTTTTTTCTGGTAACAGTATAACACACAATTGCAACAGCTGGGGATGTGATAGGAGCGGGACTGTGACAATGTCATATGATGGCATGCATTGCAGATAGCTTCAACTCATCCCCATGCTGGGATGAGGCTGCAGTATGGCAATGGCCTATATCTTCTTTTTACTTGTTAATTTAGAATCAAGAAGCATTATCTGCACAAATCTATGGCCCTTTCCACATGGGGTAAAAAAAACAGCTTAGGGCGACCTCACCCGGAGGTCGTCCACACCGTAGGATGCGCTAGGGCGGTTTGAAAAGTGGAGGTTCCACATCTCAAACCGCCCTCATGCGGCCTCAAGGGGTGGCGCAGTGCGTTTTTTAAAAACCACATTTCATGTGGTTTTTAAAAAACGCGAGCGCGCTAACCCATTGCAGCACCCCGTTTGAAACTGCAGGGACGTGCTAGCACATCTCTGCAGAGCTGCCCGGGGATGGGCTTCCGGCTGGCATACTGCCCTGATTGGCGGAGCACCACCGGAAGTTGCCGGCTGCCATTTTGGGCACCGCCGAACGCCGCTGAAATTCGGCAGCGTGTGGAGCGGCGAACGTGCACTCCCCGCGAGGACGGAGCAACCCGCTTCCAGGTAAGCTCCACCCTTGCGTGCGCCGCCCCATTTCCCCGTCCCCCGTGTGGAAAGGGCCTATGCTAAAACATTAGTTTTCACCTGCAGGGGTAAGAGGTAACAAGTTTGATTCCTGCCTTTCCTGGTTCTTAACAAATCTAAACATCTTATCTAACTGCCCAAGTGTTCAGTGGCCTAGGACTCTTGGAAATAAGAATACATAATAATACTAAGCTTAAAACACATAGCATTACTTTTATACTCCTTCCTTGCCTATAACCACAAATACATAGCATTTCCCTTGCCAGTTTAGGAGCCTGGGATGTGACATTCTGAAAATCTGGGTTGGACTGAAAAATGTAACTAGAGCAAACTGTACGCTACCGGTTTGTTTGACATCTCTTCATCTTAATACTGTAAGGTAAAGGAAGCCAGCATTTATTTTGTTGTCTGTTTTTGTCTATTTCTGTTTCATCTGTATATCTGAAAATGTTTGTAGCAAAGACTCAGGAGCTAGAAGTAGTTCAGCAGCCCAGTGAGCCGGCATGATTAATATGATCAGAAGCCAGAAGGCAGACAGAAGAAACTGAATGAAGAAAGTACCAACAGCAACAATTACATTATTCACATTGGCCATTTACCAAACTATTGCTGATTATATAGACATCTTGACTTGTAGACAAGCAAGTTCAGCTGTCATGTTACGGTAAGCCTTTCTACGACCTGACAGTTCCCAGTTTCACCCCTGCTCTGTTCTGTTACACTTCTTGTTAGACAACATGATCCGTTCGTTGCAAATCTGACTTCATATACTTCCTCTCCTCTTCTTAGCCTGGTTTTGCTCAATCAGACAGGACTGTGACTATCAGCCAGTCCCTCAAGGCATAAATCTAGGCCAAGAAATGCTTTAAACTCAGAGAGAGAAAGAAAATTCAATATTTACTTATTTACTTATTTATTTAATTATTGTGTACTGAGAAATCCTGATGAGAACAATCTTGGATTGACAAATAACCTTTGAAGTTGAGGAGTTACTCTGTGCAAAATTTGCACATGGTTGACTTGCATAGAAAAAAAAAATCTGATCAGGCGACAGCATTTTACACACAGGAAAGAAATTTCTGTGTAAGAAATATCATTTTCTGTGCAGAAAATATTGTTTCCTGTACAGAAACTGCTCCATTCTTTGCAAAACTACATGCAAATATTGCATAGAATAAGTCCTGAACTGTGAAGATTCTCATAGGTCCAGGATTTTTTTTTTCTGAATGTGGTTTTCAAAGGATCAACAGCAGGAAGAAAATTGTTAAAATTATTCATGCTTCCCTCAAGATGAAACATAGAAGCAACTTAGTGAAAAAAATTATCTGTATCTATCCTACAATGGAGCAATTCACAGTAAGGTGGAGAGTTTCAGGACTCAGTTTTCTAGGACAAATCAGCAGCCTCTATGCTAGAGATGGAAAGAACATTTGAACATATTCAAAAATGGGTTTCTTAAAAAAAACAACACAATTTTCGAAGGAAAAAAAAACAGAAATGGGTTTCTCAAGTGTCAGAAAGTCCTAAGTAGGTAAGAATCTTTGCAGTTCAAAGCTTATTCTGTGCATAAAGAGACAAACAAAATAGAGCTTTAAAAAATTAGACATAACAAGCTAGCACAGAACCAAGTGATCCTCCTCCTCTTCTCAAGATGATTACCTTCAACTTTTTATTTGTTGTATCAAAGGAATAGTGAATGTTGTTAGTTAATACTATTGAAGGTATGGGAAAATGAATTTGTACTAAACTTGCTAACTTCAACTCATTGCTAGTGACTTGCATTAAAGCACAGATGGGAATTAATGTTGTTAGATTGCCAACTTTCAGCATTCCTCAAATTGACTTTGCTGGTAAGGGTTGCTTGGACTTGTAGTCCAACGACACCTGCAGAACCACTTGGTTCCTATATGTATGGCTATTTCTGCACTACACTGCTATAGTGCTGTTATTCTACTTTCAACATCTTGTGGAATTCTGGGGTTTAAAGTTTGCTGAGGCCAAATAGCTCTCTGGCTGAGAATTCTAAATCCCCCTCCATAAACTGCAAACTCCAGGGCCGTTTCTGCACTACACTGTTATAGTGCTATTATTCTACTTTCAACATCCTGTGGAATCGCGCGATCATCGCACCCCAGCACTGAGAAAAGGTAGAATGAGGAAACCTTCTATGAAAGGGGTTATAATTTAGGTATGTCAACTTCCCCTACACATTAGATGACACAGAGCTAGTTGGTTATATTTTCTGATCTTGATTGAGTTTGGTGCTGTGTTGATATGTTAAAACACCAAGCAGTTTCTGCTTTATCTTGATGTTGAGGGAAGAGAAGAAAATATTTTAGTAAAGTACCTGATCTGTGAAACATGAATTCAGTTTTTGTTGCCTTGGTAGAGGCTTGGTTCAAAAAGCAACAAATAAAATGGTGCCCCCACTTTCATTTCACATACCAAAGTTACCTGGACTGGCAATTGTGCTTTGCTCTAGCACTGATGTCAGGGCAGGGTCCTCCTCTTCATCTGAAGGAGGCGGCTAGCCCTGAGGACAAAAGGTACACTGAAGGGCAGGTGTCTTTGCTTCAGCACCCTTCTGCCATTTCCTAGCATGTGCTCCCTGAGACAGCTGCTGTCAGGAATTTCTCCCTGCCAAGCCACAGCCGGCAGGGGAGGAGGGAGGTCAGGAATATTTTCAGGGAGAATCTGAATATACCAAATGCAAGGAAAATGCAAGCTGAGCCAGGTCAAGGTCCAGTCCAAAGGTTCAGGAGTCAGAGATCCGCCTGGAGGGTTTCAGGGAGCAGGAGACACAAAGGTTGTGAAGGTTTGCTAGTAATTTGCTGCAAGCAAAAAGCAGCCACGCCAGCAGACTTATATAGTCACTGTGAACAGGTGCTGCTTTTTATTGCTTCCTCAACCTAGTCCATACAGTCTTCCTCCGAGCAGCCTGGTTCAGCCTTCTTTGTGATTGAAGGCTGATGGGCACAGGTGGCTGCAACTTACTGCATCACTGCTGGTTCCCTCTCCATCATGAGCTGGCCAGGGCAACTCTGTTTCTGTTTGACCTTCCAGTGCAGGGGATGTTTGCAAGTTGATTTGCTCACTCACTGGCCCACTCCTTGGCACATTCAGTTGCTCCTCAATCTCTGAGGCATCATCATCTATCCCACTCACTGGCTTGGTCCTTGGCACAATCAGTTGCTCCTCAATCTCAGAGGCATCATCTATCACAGGTGCCTCACTTTGCCTTATACTAGGGCCATCCTTGTCTTAAGAAGTTGAAGATTCTTCACTGTTGCCTTATTGTTGTCCTATGAACTGAACATTAGAAATATCATAAGCTGTAAGATGCACTGAAAGATATCTTTCTGTGAACCGTATCTCACCCAGCTCCAGACCTGGATGACTACAGTGAAGCTGTATTTTACAAATGCATTGCGCATTACACAATCAAATAAAATTGATTATTTGTGATATTGTTGTTGTTGTTGTTTGCTGTCAAGTCAACTTTGATTTATGATGACCCTGTGAATGAGGGACATCCAAGAACCCCAGTCATCACCTGCCCTGCTCAAATCTTGCAGACTCTGGACTGTGCCTTCCATGATGGAATCAATCCATCTGTAGTGAGTCTCCTTCTTTTTCTGTTGCCTTCTGCTTTTATAATATTGGTTTCATTCTATTATCCAGTCAACATAGCTGAATAGAAATAGTTCCCCTCCAGTTAAACAAGGGCTTGAGGAAGTTTTGGGTTTAAGTTACGTTCACTGGGTTTCAGCATCATAGAAGGACTTCAGAGATCATGAGAGACAATTGTCCAATCAGGAAGACCAGATGGGAGACAAAGGGAGAAGCTTCCGCATGCTTTGAACAAGAAGTTATAAATAGGCCTCAAGAGACCATGGGGGGGAGAGAAAAAGGACCAGTAGTAGACTGGGCAAGTCTTGTCCAGATTTCTGAGTTCCCCCTGCCACATATGCACCATCCCAGCATTCAGATAGTAATGTGAGTAGAATAGGAATATTGTAGCTAGTTGTGTTAGGGACTTGTGTTCTTTTAAATCTCTGGCCAAAATGACCAAGGCTTGTCTACAACTTTGTAACTGTTTAGTAATGCCTGAAGGGAGGTGCCTTCATGAACAAGATATCTTTTGTCATTGTGTTTGCCTGTTTAGAATAAAAAATTTTGCTTCTAAAGGTCTCCTCTATCCATATTCCCTCTTCATGTGCTTTGCCAGTTTGCACATGTAGATAGAATTCCCCTCTCCCACAGAGGGAGGGAGAAGAAAGCCTCCACAGTCTAGAGATTCTTTCCCCAGTAGCTTCCTACAGATCTATTGCACTATGGAGATTAGAAATCAGTAGGTGGTTCCAGCTAGATGATCTTGGGAATCATCTCCTACTCAAGAGCAGGAAACAGCATTAAGTAAGAGAACCTTGCCGCTCACAGCTTTACAATGCATTATCACTTTGGCACTGCCTTTCTGGTAGAATGCTGTGCTCCCATGAGGTAAGAAGCTATACTGACAGTAGCACTGCTACTAGGAAGACCTCGTCATGCTTTTGCTGAGGGGACAGAGCCAGCAACTAGGTAGTGACAGTAATGGAGGGTGACACTGATGGAGGACCTCTCAATGACAATGGCTGTGGCACTATAGCTAACTCCAAAGAAGCTACTACTGTGCAGAAGGCAATAGGAAAGAATTTCTGAAACCTTTTGCCTTGAAACCCAATGACAAAACTTTGTGATATAGGTGGATAGAAGATAGCTAGACAGACAGGGTAATAAGTGCTCAATTAAATAAATAATTTAATTATATCTCAAGGAATGTCTCTTTCAATTAGTTCCAGAATGATAATGTATGTTTCCTTGACACAGTGTTCCACTGAACTGTAACATTTGTTTAATATGTCTTCTATTTGCCATGCTGGAAATTAACATCATAATTACAGGATGTGTCATTCCAAAACAGTAACCAAAATTTAATAATGCATCCAAGATTATCTACTTATGATTATGGAATTCTAGTGGACTTCTTTGCCACAGGGTAAAACTCACTTTGAAAGCAAAATCCCCCAACTAACATTTTTTATGTATTTCTTGCTGGTAGAACCCTATGCTATCCATTTGATATGGTTTAATTGGTGAAATATAACCCCATTGGCAATATTTTTAATCAGCATTGATATAAAATGGATTCTGATGTGGCCGTAAGGCCAGGATGGACAAAGGAAAAACACTTGCTGAACACGTGTGTTGTAAAGTAGGTCAGAGGTCCCCTCTAGGCATGTCAGGACAATCACCAGGTTACTCCAGAGATAATAGGCTTAAACCAAGCTGTATCACCTCTGCAATCAAACAATTGCAAAGGAAAATTCTCATCAAACCACTGATTGTTTCAATCCTCCTTCCTAACATCTAGATGTTTTCCACATTATTCCTTTCTCCTGTCTCTATTACAGAGCTATTATGATAGTCATTAATTCCTTGTCACCTAAAGCTAAGATCATCAGTGAAGTCTCGATCTCATTGACCACTCTGCTACCTCTGTTGTTTGTTCAGGCAGAGAACCATCTACACTCCTTGCCCTCTAGGCAGATTTTGGGTATAAAAATCCCTAATTTCAACCAGTTAGTTGCAGTACCTAAAATGCTGAACACCACTATGTTTCTTTGAATTCTGATTTAGACTGCCCTTAGATGCAAGTCTAAGCCACTTCACTGTTCCTTCACTGTTCTTCTGGACTGGTAATTATAACCCATAAACTTCAGTCTCACTATCCATACCTTTTCATCCCTTTTCCTTTGGTTAGCTCTTGTGTGAATGTGTGACTGCTTGTATTTTGTGTGTGTGCATGATTGAATTCCCCTCTATAAAACACATTTTTAGTTTACTTTTGAGTCTATTGGCTGGTTTTCCTGCAAGGACCTTGTAAACATTGGTGGAAAGATCATGCCAGTTACCCCGCCTCTTGCAGCCTTCTTGTTAATTCCCTATTTTTGCACTGAATCATGGGTACTGCTGGGGGACCTCAAGGGATCCTCCACCTTTTGGGGTAACAGGACATTTGTCATTATTCTTCAGTGGCGGTTGGTTTGTTCCGCATTTGTTGCTCATCCCAAACTTACAGTAGGATAGAACCATTATTCTAATGAGGGTAGAAGACCAATTAGAAATAATTCAAGAAAAAAATCAATTTGGAATATCAGGGGAAGTGTCTTTTTTTCTTGTGACTTTAGAAAAATCTCTTGTCATTCCTAAGACATACATTCCCGTTTGCACATAAATAGAGGTGTATACTCCCATCTAAACATATATATGTATGTTCCAAAGATGATCCTCACAAAAAGAAATGTGTGGAATCAAATATCCCTTAATCTAATTTAGGTTTCCACTATTTATCCTGTGCTCTTATCAGGAGTTTCCTGTCAGCTGTGAGCATTTTTCAAGGATGGATGGATGGATGGATGGATGGATGGATGGATAGATAGATAGATAGACAGACAGACAGACAGACAGATGTGTCAGAACGAGGAAATGACAAGGTACAGTGAAATCTGGCCTTCAAAAGGATAGCTGAACAGAGTGAGTTTCGTTTTCTGTCAGCTATCACTACAGCTTTTCCCAATTCATTATTAGTAGTTGCTTCTGTTTATTCACATAGGGTCATAAATATTCTATGGAAGGGTATGGTGTTCAGTGCCTCACCTGTACAAAGGTATGTCAAGTGGGTACCTGGTGGTGCTTGGTACTTATGACTTTAAGTTGATGGGAGAACTCCCAGATGCCTTCTTAAGGTCTATATGCTCACAAACAAAATGGGATCTGCAACAACATTTTTGCAATGTGGAAAATTTCCTTTTCAAGATTCCACTCCATTTCAATTCCTGCTCAGTTTACAGTAAGTCAGTATTTTGAGGCTAACAAACACTTTCAGTTTTCAATGGACTGTTTCAGAAGGGGTCCTCCCTATAGGTTGTTTATGTTACTGAAAATCTCGGCATGCTCATAAACCTGCTGATACCTCCCTCTTGCATTTGGTTGGTAATATTTGGGAGCACTACCAATGACACCCACACCCTGAGCACTGAAATCATGCCACCTTTCCTGTAAAATGAGGTGAGGATCCTCAAGAGAATTGTGTTGAATGTTCAATTTCCCTCCAGATTGTGTGCTTCTGAATTGTCTCATCTTCATTTGGGAGTGAAACTGAAACATTCTGTTAAAAGTACTGTGCAAAATGTTTATTCATCCACACTTTACCGCAGCTTTCAGTTTCTCTCATTCCTTTATATCTTCCCAATATACACCAGCTTCCAGTACAGTAATTTATGCCTTCCGCTTAGCAGCCATACACTCCCACACTTTGATATGGGTAAGTTGGCATGAAATTAAGCTATATACACTCATGGCTGAAAAGCCATGTGGCAAGATGTGCAAAAGTAGATCAGAGGTGACCTCAGCATGGCCACATCACAAGTTAGCTGTGGATGAGCTGGGAAAGCCTGATTCAATGGCTCTAAGCTAATCCTCTCAACTGCCCAACCTCAGAAAACAATAGTCAACCCCAGATGCAGCAGGCAAGCACCCCTCCTGCATTTCCTATTGAAACCTTCCCCAGTCATATTACTCAACCAAGACATTGAGAACTGCCAGGACTTCCGTCAATATTTTGTCAAAAATCAGTCCATTCCAGATCCCTTTTGTTTACTTTCCTAAAAATCAATTAACTCACACATCTTCAGGGTAGTAAATAGAGTATAAAAATTCCCCATTTTGGCCAGTTACTTTGCAGTACATTGATTGCTGGCATTCACGCTGTCATTCTGATTCCCAGTTCTAAGTCACATCTCTGCTTCTTCACTTCTCTTCTGGATTGGTAAATATTGCCCATTTTATCCTGAAATCTCACTGTCCTAAACTTTCCACTCTTTTCCTTCAGTTAGCTTTGTGTGAGTGCATGACTGTTTGGATTGTGTATGTGAGAGACGGTCTATTTCCCTCAATAAAATACATTTTAGTTTACTTTTGAATCTGTGGCTGGTTCTTCCCTGCAAAAGATCCTGTAAACATTGGTGTCAAAGATCTCGTTAGGTTACCCGCCCCCCCACACACAAGTGTCATAATTTGAGTTAATAATTCTCTACCTTTGAACCAAGGTACTGGCATCGCAGTAGACCCCTGAGGCACCCAAGTTTTGGGGTGACAGACCCATCATATTGAATTCAGCCCATTATCCACTTCCCTAAATATATGCCAAATGTTCACAAATGTTCTTCTCTGAAGAAGGCCCCTTAAGCACTGTTGTCAAAAATCTCATTCGGTTACCCCCCTCCCCTCACAGGCCTCCTAATTTGAGCTAATAATTCCCCACTGTTTCATGGAGATACTGGCATTGTGGGTGGACCTCTGAGTCAACCATGTTTTGGGGTAACATTTCCACCCAACATATTCTCACCCTGTAGATGTTGGCATTTGAAGAAAAGCAAAAAAAAAAAAAAAAAAAGTCTTGATGTGATTGTACATATGATTCCACCCACAATCTTGTGTGCTCTTCTGTTCATTGATTAAAGACTGGGGTGAGGGGGCTTTGTTAGATTCTAATTTACTTGAATTGTATATGACGACTTCTGTGTGAAGTTTTTTTAAACCCATCTACAGAAATGTATCTCTGTTTCAACAGAAACACTGCACAGAAATACTTTTGAGAGGGCACACACACACTGCTGTTTTGTGGTGTTTTATTGGTACATACATTAGTACCATGGGGAGGAGGAAAGAACTAGAAAGCACATTAAATATCATCTAGTACAGTCCGCTGTCCAGTACACATCTGCAATATAATAGTCAGCAATGACATTGCAGCCCAACAGATGCTCATAATAGGCACTATTGACGGTAAATATATTTAGTGAAGGAAGGCCTAAATCAGTCTGGTTCACTGTCAAGCAATTCTTAGCTTTAGAATGTTGCTCCTAACATTTTGCCAAACTTAGCACCCGTTAGTTTCAGTCCTACTTTAATTAAACAATAGAGGATGAGACTGCTGCATATTCTTCATGACAGACATTGGATATTTGAAGAACACTGATGTGTTTCCCCCTTAATCTTCTTTTCTTCAGGCTAAACAAACTCTGCTATCTTGTCATTTCACCACAGGACATGGTTTCTAAATTCTTCTCCATCCTCCTCTTGGTATATTGCAGTTTGTCAATATCCTTCAGAAAATAAATCAAGTAATCCAAATGTGGCCTGACCAGAACTGACTAGAAGTATTTTTTTCCACCATCTAAACATTTGCTTCTGTTAATGCTACGTAAAATGTTTTTTAAAGCAACCACATCCCAATGCCGGGTTTTGTTCAGTTTGTGATTCACATGATCCTTTTCATGTATAGCACTGGCAAGCCTGTATTTACTCTTGGGGACATTTGTTTGTTGGTTTTTGTATTGCTTTGGTACCTTACTCCAGGTCTGCAAATTTAACTGAATTGAATACCATGTTATTAGGATGGTATTAGGAATCTTGGTTCTGTCTTCTACAGTGTCAGCTGTACCTCAGAACACCTGTTATGCAGCTCTAAAGCTGGCAAAATGAAAATCTTATTATACTTCTACCTTCTTATCCTTGTCATGCTATCATCATTTGCAGATTAACTTGCTTCCCAGGAAAACAGTCAGTGTAGCAGCAGTGTTTACTGGAGTAAAACAACCAACATTGCAACTTGTAGAAGCTGCTAAGACTGGTGTATTGGTTAATAACAAGGTTTTATACTTGAACATACAAATCTAAGCACTAATGGCAATGATTTGTGAAAGCCATGAATGTCACATCACCCCAGCAGACCCTGAGTTTTCCCAGGCCCTCCCTGTGTTTAGATACCTTCATCTTGGGAACTTAAATCCTTCCCATGTTCTTATCTCTTCTCTTCTGGTTGTTCTCACACTGTCTTCCTGGGATTTCACATGCTATCCCTCTGATTCCCCCCTCCTTTCAGCAGATGCCCTTGGGCATTCTCTATTGACCCCTTGAAGCCTTTGAACCCACATATAGTTAACGTACAGCAATTGATATTCAATACAATGTTGTCAACCATAATTAGCTTTGGATAAATTGTTGTGGTCATGATCTCTATTCTCTTTCATCTTCTGACTAAGCTAAGCGTAGCATACTTTTCCATGCCAAGCAGGACAGGAGCTGAGCCTCCTGACAGCTACCCAGCACAGTTATTTCAAGTGGTGAGGTGCTTATTGGCATCAGACTAAGAGACACATGGTGTGGAATCATTCATTGCTTGCTACAGTACATTTCCTAGGAACTTTGAGGAGAGATTAGCTTGTGCTCACTCAAAACATGACACCACAGTTATCATAAAGTCTGGCCAACTGCCTGGGTCAGGTTTCTTGGGATCAGTTTCAGTTGTGGCTTTATAATGTGAGGAAGACACAGATCAGCTCACGTGAAGTTGACCCTTGTGTGTCCTGGCTGATAAGAGGTCGATTGACTGTGTCGGTCCAGCTGGTAATAAATGCGTCACTAGCAGGTTTTTGAAGCAGACTTTAGTGCATGAGCAGGACCTCCCTGGAGCCAGAAGTGAGTGAGAACGCTTGTCTTATTGCTAATATTCCCTTTTGCAGCAAGGTGCTGAAGTGTGTAGAAGCTGGGCAACTTCAGGGGTTGGAAATGGATTATCTGTACACATTTCAGGCTGGTTTCAGGCTGCTACTCTGTCAACCTTCTTGATCTCTTGGTGGCTTTTGATACCATCAATTGTGGTATCATAACTGGAACAGCTCTATGTGATGGGAGTAGGAGAAGGTTCTGCTTTAATCTGTAGAGTCAGTTCCAGAGAACTGGAACTGTTTAACCACATGATTTTAAACTATGGGGTCCCGCAGGGTTTCATCTTGTATCTCACATAGTATACTATTTATATGATTTTATGGTCTGCCATCCTGAATCTTCAATTATAGAGCAGGATATAAATATTTTAATGAATAAATTAAAATATTACATTTATTAAAACTAATTAAAGCAAAGACACTGGAAGCTATAGCGAACAGCACATATTTAAATCTAGTAACTGAAGTGGAATTCAAACTTAACAAGAGCATAAAAACTAATCATGGTTTGGGCAGGAAATAATAGGACCAATGACTTTGGGGTCTTCTGGTCAACCATGACACTTCTTTCCCCAGCTACAGCTACCAAATTCTGAATTGCTGGTGACAGTACCTGCCACTTCTGCTTTTGGATGTATGCTCACTGCATTGAGGCCACCTGAGCTGGGCAACAAAGCAGATGATGGGTTCAAGCAGAATCACTGCAAGATTATTATTGCTATCTTGTATTCCCTCAGGTGAGATTATCAATGCCCTGTGGTCTAAGCAACAGCAAGTCAATTTCATCCACCTCCACTTGGATCACGGTCCACTAGTGGCTGTCCACCTTTCAAAACAGTTCTATAAGGCAGATTAAGCAAGTAAACATGACGTAGTGGTTAATGTAGGACTTCAGAAGACCAAAAACCCCACTTGGCCATGAAAACTCACTGGGTGATCTAGGGCAAATCACACCCTCTCAGCTTCAGAGGAAGGCAATGGGAAACCCCATCCGAACAAACCTTGCCAATAAAACCCCATGATAGATAATGGCCTTAAGGTGACTATTACATACAAATAATACTCACATGAGGTAAGTTAGGCTGACAGAAAGCTGTTGGCCCATGTGAATATCACGGCTTCAGTTGGGAAGAGTTCCTGGACCTTTCAAGCCTCAACTGGCGTAGCCAATGGTGAAGAATGCTGGGCACTGCAGTTTAATAACACCTTGAGGGCCACATGAGTTCTACCCATGCTCTCACCAATGCACTACACTGGCAAGCCAGAATTTAAATGAGGAGGGAGAATATTTAAGAACAGCCCTCTGTGGACCTTCTCAGTAACCTGAATTGTGACTGTTGTGGATAATTTGGTGCCGTAGCTGTCAGAGGCACCTACTGAATTTAGTTTGTGAGGTGATTAGTTAGGAATGACACCGCTTCAGCCCGATTGCCATGCCCCCACTGCTTTTGCAGAGTATTAAGTTGATTTGGGTTAATGCAGAGATTTTCGTTCTTCATTCTGCAATGGCCCTGTCATGATGTCACATTTAATTTGGCAATATAAGTGCGATCTGCCCTTCAGCTATGTATACGCACCAAATATGCAGGGATTTGTATACATACCTAATTATCTTCCCATCAGTGTGTCAGTTATGTATAATTAAAGCTGTATATTTTAAAGAGTTTTTTTTTTCCCCAAGACCGATGCTAATTATATTTGGTTACATTTTACACAATTACTGTTAGTTACAGTTTATGCACAGATAAATACTTTCCTATGTTTCTCAAGTTTTCTTGCAGTGAAATGACATATTGTATATTTCCACACATTTTTTTTCCCTTTTGCAGGAAAATTTACTCATCTCTAGAAATCACTTTTTAATATTGTCTGGGACTGCTATGTTCATGGCATAGCCTTTAAAACCTCCCCCCACACACATACACAATGATGAAAAAGATGCATTGAGTAAACTATGAGGTACATTCTGACTAATATGAATTCCAGTCACAGAAGGTCAGAGTCAGGGTTATATAATATACATTTTTTGTATGTTCTGGATCTCATGAGAATTCCAGTGTTAACCCGAATGGGGCCAACATACTCAAAAAAGAGCATGGACCTCTTTTCCCTGTTTCTGTAGAATAGCTATTTGTAGCCTACACTTCACAATGCAGTGTAGTGCCTGGAGAAGCAATTACTGAATAATCCTCCTTCATTTGTGAACCTGACTGGATTTAAAAAGACATTAGACAAAGGATGGAGCATAAGGCCATCAATGGCTACTAGTTTTTAATAGCTAAGTGCTATCTCCAAGGTCAGAGACAACTTGCCTCTGAGCACCAGTCACTGGCATAAGAGAACCCGAGAGAGAGATTGCCTTTGATTCCTGTTTGTGGGCTTCCCAAGGCATCAAATGAACAACCATTGGAACTAGGATGCTATGCTAAATAGACCTTTTGTCTGATCTAGCATGGTTCTTCATATGAATAGACTGAAGCACACCATGATAAGCCAGTCAACCAACCTCACATCATTGTTTTGAGAAACCAGAATTCAAAGGAAGATTGGTTAAATAAAATATTGGAAGGAACAGAAATGGATAATTTAACGTATCTATTAAGGGACAGACCAGAGAAAAACTTTTTGAGAGATTGAAACTTATTTGTGGAATATTTGGAAAGAACGGAATGGGATTTAATGAGAATAGAGTCTGAGGAGTGAAACCTGAGATAATCATTGATAAAGATTGAGCAGATGTATAATCAGTATGTTTTGTTTTGCAAATTGATGTATGTGCAAATTTATTTATAGTAGTTATGGAGTATAGAAATAACTTGGAGGTAAGGATATATTTATTTAAGTTAGAAGGAGTAACAATGATTTATTGAGCTGTATACTTCTAACAGGTATAAGTTGGAAGTCATCTCTTAAAATGTTTAATGTCCTGCTTCTTTAGCATGTTTATGGTGTGTGTTTTCTGTTTGTGCTGTACACTGTTTGTTTTGTTTGTTTCTGTCATCATTTTCTTTTTTTTCTTTTTGAACTGAATGAAGTATTAACTAACTAACTAAATAAATAAAACAGTGTTTCACACCACTTCAGAGTAGGTTTTCTTTTAATGTTAATCTCATAGGAGATGATGGAAATCTACTCATGGTATTTCAGTTTGTTTGGTATTAAATTTCATACGTAAGCTTGGGTTTTCAGAACCATATGTAAGGAGTCTTATCTTTTATGCTGCCAAGCTCTGGAAGATTGCAAGATCTTCCTTTGCAAACAGACGTAGGATTATTATGTACCCTGATATCAGCTAATCTTTAACAATGGATTGCTTTCTTTTCTCTGACCCATCTATCCTATTTTACTGATATTATTAAATTTGAGTATAGAAAGTTCTTCATTTAAACACACCACTTCTTGCTGAATTGGAAGGCTACTATAATGGAACTGTAATTAGAATGCCACTATAATGAGCCAAGTGGTTTGAAGCCTTTTCTGCACCCTAACTTTTTGTGGTGGCATCCAGTGGGGATCCCAGCAGAGGGAAATCCTGTCAGTGATTTAATCCATGATTGTGCCACCTGGATACGGGTGAAGGACAGGACTGCAATGATGTCATGCGGAACTGTTGTTGTAGCCCCATCCTTCTCCCGTCCCTATGGTGGGTTAGGCAGGTGGTTCAGAAAGGGCCTGAGTGTTGGAATAGGGCCGTGGGAGGCTACAGTTCAAATCCCCACCCAGGCATGGAAACCCACTGGAGGACCTCGGTCAAATCACATCCACTTGGCAACTCCTCTCTGAACAAATCTTGCCAAGTAAACCCTATGGTAGGTTTGCCATAAATCAAAGATGGTTTGAAGGCACATAACAACAATGCCAACAAATAATGAGGCACATAATGAAAAAGTTTGTCTTTCTCCTCACAAGTCTGTTGAAAACTTTGCACATGTGATGTTTTGATGTCCTATATTTTTGGTTGAATGGGAAAAACTTTTGCAGCTCCTTTTAGAACAATTTCCAGGAGGAACAGACAAACAAACAAGACAAATTAATGATGTTATTGTCAAGTAACAATGAATTTGTCACATTCTGAATGGCAAGGTTTACCACTTTGGTTGTTAAGTTAAAGGCTAAAATCTCTCTGGCAGTCAAAAATGACAGTTAAAGCAGGGCTCTAACTCTGAGTTCCCTTTTATTAGGTGCTATATTTTTAGTCAGGTTGTGTTGTTGTTCTTTTCACTGTTGTAAGATAGTGTTTTAAAATGTTCTACATGGATATGATGTGCTTTAACTCACTATGGACATTTTAGTGTGTTTTAATACATTTGGACTAAAACTAATAGAAAAGTGTTGGTACTATTGTTACATGAAGAAAATGACAAAATGGCATGCATATCTCCTTATATCTGTCCATCAAGTGCATGATGAGATGTTACCCGAGAATGTGGGTGCCACAAGGGCCATCCCATGATGCCAGTACCTCTATGCAAAAGTAGGGAATGAATTAGCTCAAAAAGGAGGCTTGCAAGAGGGAGGATTAACTTAACAAGACTTTTTCTACCAATGTTTATGGGCTTATGCAGGAAAAGAACCAACCAGAAATTCAGAAGTAAGCTAAAAATGTGTTTTATTTGAGGAGGAATTCAACCATGCATGCACACAAAATACAAATAGTCAAATATTCACACAAGAGCTAACTGAAGGAGAAAAGGAGGGAAAAAATATGTATAGAGACGCTGAGAGGTTTGGGGGGATTTATAATTACTAGTCCAGAAGAGTAGTGAAGAGCAGAAATGTATTTTGGCTTAGGTAGGACCTAAGGACGGTTCTCATTCAGGAACCAGATGGATAGAGTGATAGGTAGACCTTCAAGAGACTGCACTGGACATTCTGAAATCAGGGGTATTTGTACCCTGAAAATATGTGCAGTTCCAGGTGTGGAACAATGGGAGTTGCAGTACAGACAATGGACTATCAACCCACTAATGTTTGCAGTGTTTAGATGACAAAGACATGACGTGTGTTGTAATAGCTGTCTACTTTGGGTGCTATGAGGCAAGAGGAAGGAGTCCAGGTACACAAGGGATTGGTATCTGTCAATCAGTGTCCTGGTGGGCTTCTCACAATGGCATTCTCTAGGAAACTCCACCTTCTATTATTCTTTAGAACAGTGGTGATTTACCTGATAATTGACCCAGTTTATACCAAGAGGGTGTTTTATGCTGACTGGCCTGCGACCTCATGTTTATAGTCAGGTTTCTTCCTCTTTTGGTTTGACCTCCCAGTCACCTTCAGGTTGGATTTTGATATCAGTGCCAATTAAAGTATGTCGCCAGTTAAATATTATGCCAATTAAATATGGTGCCCATTCCAAGCCACACTGATATCAGGGACCCCCAAAGCGGGGCCTTACAGAGAAGTGACAAACCAAGGACAATACACTGCTGAAATCCAAGAAATCCATTTTTTCTTAACTAGAACTCAAGAAGAGCTGTGATTTTTTTTATTTTTGTCATAGGATTTCAGAAATCAATCTTTTGCCCTTTTATTTTCAAATGAAATATTTGTTTAGGGCAAAGATGAGCAACTGTGGCAGGACAAGAGGCTGCATTCAAGCATGTGGGACTACTCAATGGCCATACATTTTTATTTTATTTTATTTTTAAAAAACAATGATTAGACTATTAATCTTTTCAGGAACAAGGGAAGGGAGCTTTTGGAGGGGTTGACAAGATGTCTGTGGAAGAAGGCTGAGCAGAGATGATTTAAAGCAGAGATCTGTTGAAAGGAGCTGAACAAAGATTTAAAGCAGGGATTCAAGCCAGAAGGAATGGAAGGAGGTGTGGGAACATTTGGAGAGACTGACAGGATGGCTGCCATGGACTGAGGGAGGACGGGCAGTGAGGAAGTTAAGCAGGAACTACAGTTAGGGGGTGGAAGGAAGGGGTGAGAAGGTATGAGAGCCACAGCAAGAAGAGGACTGGCATTTCAAGCAGTATCCATTTCTCAGGCCCTTTTTGCATGGCATTTTTCATGCAAAAGAGGGCACGGAGCATCACGCGATTGTGAGGAGCGATCTGCACAACACACTCACAATTGCGTGATGCTCCAGGGGCTGGCAGGGGCTGATTGCACACCTTTTCATTTTTGGCTAGAAACCGAAAATGGTGCATGATTGTGCATTGCTCCCGGGCCTGGCACGCACTTACCTGGCGTGCGGAGCCACTGGAGTCTCACCGGTCATGCTTCCTGCCCCAGCACAGCCTGGGAAACTCCCAGGCTGTGCTGCGGAAGGAATAGGTGGGGCTCTTGCATGAGCAGGCAGCTTGTGCAGAGCCGAAGGACCCCGGATATGAGAGCCTCTCATCGGAGGCTGCTTACATGATCCATGCAACCCAGTGCCAGAAGACGGTAAGGTGTGGAAAGGGCCTCAGTTTTTGTAGGGGGAACTCCAGAGGCTTAAAGGAAGACTGTACTTTTGGACCTCAGAAGCTACATGTTGACTGCAGCCCATACTTTGGCCACCGAGGTAAGAGTATGTTAAGAAATTTTGTTTGAAACTTCCAAATATGAATTTATTTTTATATGGGTAAATTTGTATATATATTAGGTTAGATATATCTGTCTGTCTGTCTGAAAAGAAAAGGAATAAAATTGTCTCCATTTTTGGTAATTTTCGTTATATGTGGGATGGGGATAAAAGGAATATTTGGGAATATTTATAAAATGGTAGAGAAACATGGTTTTTGAGTGTTGACAAATCTTGACAAGAAGAAACCTAGACTGATGAGAATTTTCACAGTATGAGATTTAATCTGTGCAAAATTACCAAATAGTTGCTTTGTGCAGGAAACAGCATTTTCTACTTAGAAATATTTCAATGCAGAAATATCAATTATTGCACAGAAGATACAATTTTCTGCACAGAAAAATGCTATAATGCTATTTATTCTGCATAAAATTTGCGCATGGTTGATTTGCACAGACTGCATAGGAATTAATATTTCTGTATTGAAGTATTATTTTCATTGCAGAAAATGCTTTGTGGAAATTGCTGTGTGGCACAAAACATCTACGTGTAAATTTAGCACAGAATAAGTCCCAAATTGCAGATAGCCTTCAAAAACTTTATAGTTTTTGAAGCTTTTCTCACAGTGGGAAGAAAACTGCTGAAATTACTTGTTGCTACCTTTGAGAAGAAAAGTAGTGAAGAATTACATCCCTAGGTGGGTTGATACTTTCTGCAGTCAAGTTGAGCTACTGTAATTCAGTGTAGTAAATATTCAGAAGACAGAAGCAAAGCAAATTTTTTCAACAACAAGATGTGCTCATTCATGTTAATAGCTATACATAAAGAATAGGCTAAATGAAGGTCTTTGTATATTGCTCTTCAGGGCTTGCGTCTACACTTAAACACTTTCTTAATATTAAGAGTTTCCTTGCAGGAAAAATACAGAAAGATGAGCATGAGAATGCCAAAGTTAAAATTTCTCAGGAGCTTAATGAGAATACACTTAAAATGTCACATTGGATTTTAAATAGACAGCCATAATTATAGAGGCTTAATATTAAAATCTGTGAAAGCCTTGAAAGGAAGTGACATATAGATTATTAATATGGATCTGTGCCAGGGGTGAGAATTATGCACTCATCCAAGTGTTGTTGGACTGCAGTTCCTTTTCTTGCTCATCATTGGTTATGCTAGCTGAGACTGCTGGGAATTGTAGTGCAACAATATCTGGAGGTCCACACAAGACATAAAGAATTTTAATCTCCTCCCACCCCTGAGGTCCACGTTACCTGAAATGAAACTGCAGCAAGACTGCAGCCAGAACTGGGTGCCGCCCAAGCTACAGCACTAGAACTAGAACCAAAGGAGACCAAGATAATCAGAATGTGCTTTTGGGCTTGAGGTTACCTTTCGGCTGATTTTAGGGTTAGTGGCTGTAGGCATTTTCTACTTCCATATCAGCCTGACTGCTTCCCAAAATCATCATCCAAGGCTCTTTTCCAGGTTCCTCTGCCGCTGGAAATAGGATCAATGACAACGGCGGACAGAGCCTTCTTGACTGTGGCAACAAATCTAGGGAATGTGAAAACCTTTTCTCATCATTCTCATCATTCTTTCAGTGCCTGTAAAAGACCTTTTATTTCCTTAGGCCTTGTAGGAAAGTTTAACCCTAAGTAGCTTACTTGCTATTTGTAGTTACCTGTTATATTTTTCCTCATACTGCTTCTCAACGGATGCAATTATTCTCTGATAAAATTCTATTTCAAGGGTGGGACAAAATCTATCCTAGAAACAACTGCTACTTGCAAATTAAATTCTGCACACAGGTGCTTATTTCTGATGTGAGTTCTATGGAGTTTTCCCCTCTCAGTTACCAACACAGTAGGCTATTCTGCAGATTGGTGGCTAGAGACTCAGAGGTCTTGTACAGAAACTGTTGTATGAACATAATCGGACACTTCTCTCCTGCTCTCCACTAACCACTAAACTGACATGGAGGGGCTGCAGCAGCTACAATATGGCTTTTGGGGGGCTTTCTGGTCCTTGTGTGAGGTTGGTAGATAATCCTGAACTATGCAACAACTGAAAAAATGACTTAAGCAGATAGAAACTGGATTTATGCCTGTTAAGTTCCTCACAGGAAGCCACCCAATATTTCAGTTGTATTTCTTCCTCATCTGCTTCTAAGCCTCTAGGTAGAGGCTGCTAAAAAAATTAATCTGGTTCTCTAATTCACAATTTCTAAATTAATGCATGAACTGGAATATAATTATTCTTTGTTTTTCAGAATTCCCTGAATTTACCACTGTAGCTGTGACCAAAAAGAGTGTAAAAATGTGGACATTTGAGGAAATCTGCTAGAACAAGGCATATATGTGTATTAATTTTCCCTGCATTGACAAATGTGCTTGAAAATGCATGCAAGTGTTCATACAGACTTTAAAAAGATTTCTAAGTGCTGTGAAAATAGGAAGTAATGAATTTGTGCTTGAAGACATGCCAACATTAGAGAAAGCAAAACAGATCCTTCTACCCCTAGCTCTAGCAAGCATTTCTCCTGATATAGCACAAAATAAATTGGTTCCCACAAAGCATATGGACTTCCTTCAGTGAGATATTGAAAGGGAGAAGACATGCCAGTAATTCACCCCATTCACCTGGTTTCTGTAAAATGTTGTTACCATAAAACATGGGTGACTTGAGGGTCCATCTGCAATGCCATTACCTCCATGCAAAGTGGGGTATATTAACTCAAATTAGGAAGTCTGTGAGAGGATGGTAACCTAGTGAGATCTTTCTACCAATGCTTATGGGGTCTTCACAGGAAAGAATCAGCCAGAGATTCAGTGTAAGTTCAAATGCGTTTATTGGGGGAATTAATCACATGTACACAAGATCCAAACAGTCAGACAAGGCTAACTGAAGGAAAAAGGGGGAAAGGTTTTAGATAGCAAAATTTGGGGCAGCATGAGTAATATTTACCAGTCTCAGAGATCAGTAAAGAAGGGGCGATGTGGCTTGTTTATAAGGACAGAACACAATCGGGAGTCGGAGTGACAACATGGCTACCAGCAAGTGATGTACTTCACCTACCTGGCTAAAACTGGGATTTCTCCCCACCCCATAGAATGCAATTTTGAGAATTTTTACACTTTTTTAAACTTTTTCTTTTTTAATTATTCTCTAGCACATTATTTGCATTTTCTATTGTTGTTTTATATTTTGTTAATGTTGTTTACACTTTTGATTATCATTTGTAAAAACAGAGTACAAAAATATCTTTTTGCAGAAAAACTGCATTTTGTGCAAAAACATTGTTTTCTGGTCAAAAACAATGATTTCTTGCAAATACATTTTTTAAGGAGTGGGTCAAGAGTCCTGAAACATTTTGTGAGCATGGTGACTCAATGTGTCAAGACACCTTTTCTCACCAGTACCAGAATATTTATGAGTACAGCTCTCCCTCCACATTCACATGTTTGACCTTCACAAATTTGAGTATTCACAAGCGAATGTGCCTTCCTCCCCATTCTTCTCCTCCCATTCCCTTGCATTTGCCAGGTGTGGAAAGGAAGGCAAGCATGAATGAATGAATGAATGAATGAAGAATGGAAAGGAAGGCAATGGGGGGGGGCGTTCATGCTTGTTCACCCCTCTGGAGTTTCCCATCCCATTCCTATGCATTTGGCTTCAGTGGGAGAATGCATGCAGAAGCAAAATGCAAGGGAATTGGGAGAAAGACCCGTACATGCCTTCCTTTTCCCCTCCAGTGCTCCCCTTTCCCATTCCCATGCATTTTGACCTGGCACAGGCAACTTGTGCTAAGCCAAATGCAAAGGGATGGGGGTAAGGCTCACACAAGCCTTCATTTTCCCCTCTGGAGCTCCCCATCACATTCCGATGCATCTTGTCCCAATGTGGAGAATTTTCACTGAGGCAAAATGCAAAGGAATGAGGGGGGAGGTTTGCACAATCCTCCCTTTTCTCCCCCTTCCATTCCCATGCATTTTGCCCTGGCATGGAGAACATACACCAAGGCAAAACACAAAAGAATGGGAGGGACCCTGGATGGGAATGGGGGGACTTATTCATGGTTGTTCCACTTTTGTAAGGATTCTGCACTCCAAACCCTCATGAAAGTGAAGGAGCCACTGTATTCTTTCCATCCCTAGTATGTTTTAAAACCTATTTATAGGTAAAAGTTGATTCCTGGATCCTTCTCATATGAGTACCCAAATCCCTTTCAGTACATAATGCTGAAGAACAACATTAGTGTAGTAATACATTGTTAATTTAAATATCAGTTTAGAATTAATTTGGGCCCTTTCCTCATGGGGGGGGCCGAAACGGGGCAGTGCACACAGGGGCAGAGCTTACCTGCAAGTGTGTTGCTCTGTCCCTGCGGGGAGCGCGGATTCGCCGTTCTAAACACTGCCAAATTTCGGCAGCGCTCGGCGGTGTTTGGCGGCACCCAAAATGGCGGCCGGTGGCTTCCGGCTGCGCTCTGCTAATCAGGGCAGCGCACCAGCCGGAAGCCCGCCCCCGGGCAGATCTGCAGGGACGCGCTACCGCGTCTCTTCAGTTCTTCACTGGGGGCTGCCACGGAACAGCGTGGGCGAGTTTTATAAAAACCATTTGCGAAGGTGGTTTTTATAAAACTCGCAGCACCACCCCCGTGGCTGCGCTAGAGCAGTTTGAGGTCTAGAACCTCACTTTTTCTAACTGCGCTAGTGCACCCCATGGTGAAGAAGACCTCCAAGAGAGGTCGCCCTAGCGTGGGCAATATGCCCATGTGAAAATGGCCTTAAGTGGTCCAATAATTCTCACCTCAATCCCTTTAATCTAACTACACCATTTAAGCTTAAAAAACATAAACATTAGTTTTCTCCCTTTTCAAATTCAGAAGAGGTATGAATTAAGGTTTTTTTAAAGTCAGCTGTACTTTCATCAGGTGCGGAAACTTTTTTTTAATTAATAAACCTTTATGTATATACAAATTTATATAGGTGTATGCAGTTATGTTTTCTTCTGTGTATTTGTACCTGTATTTGTTTATCTTTGTATAATTGTTTACTTTTCTTTGGTGTGTTATTTTTTCTTTCTGTTATATCTTGAATGGATATATTTTTTAAAAAAGAATTAAGTGGAATAATCATCCATTTTACAATGCAAATGTAACTAATCATAGGCCCTTTCTGCACGCAGTTTCTAAGGCGGGCCAATGCGTCTTGCCATGGGGGTCTTCTGCACCTTGGAGCGGACTAGGTTCAGTTTATTTGCCTTTCTTCTGCACGTAATTATGACCAAATGAGCCCGCATGTGGTGGTAAAGTGTGCTATTTGAAAACCAGAAGAAATTGGTTTTCCAATTTTCCAGATCGATCTGATTCATAGTTTCACAGTGTTGCAGACATGTACATTTGCGCTAATGTCAATTGGTGGTCAGGGGAGGGCTCATGGGAGGGGCCAGGGGTAGTATGGACTTACACACATGTGCACGTATGCAATGACATGCTAAACCATGCAAAAAAAAAAAAGGCCAATCACAGTTGACAGGGCGGGGTGAGGGGAGTAGCGCGAGTGGCCACGGTGGAGGCACTGTGGATTCATGAACTCGCAGTCCTCCGAATCAGAATGGAACATATGCAGTAGCTGTGTGGAAGGAAATGAAGGAAAGTCCACCTTGTTTCGAGGCCAGAAAATCCAGTAAGAAACGGCACAAACTGATTCACCAGCCTCATGCGGAAAGGGCCATAGAATCATAGAGTGGAAAGAAGTCCTATGGGCCATCAGGTCCAGCCCCCTGCTCAGTGTGGTATTTCCACTTAAAACATCCCAAGCAAGTAGCAACCTAGCCTCTTTTTGAAGATGTCCAGAGAAGGAGACCCTGTTGCTAAACCATTCTTATTGTCAAGGAGTTCCTTCTCACATTGAATCAAAGGCTAACCTTCAGCTTCAGATTAATAACACATTTGTAGCATGGTGTAATTGTTTGAGCATTGGACTGTAACCCTCGAGACCAAAGTTCAACTCCTTACTCAGCCATGGAAACCCACCATAGGGCTCTAGGGCTCTTGTGCACATCACACTTTCTCAGCCTGAGAAAACCCCATGATAGTTTCACTTTAGGATCACCATAAGTTCTAGGTGATTTGAAAACACACAACACCAGCAACAACAACAGCAACAACAATGCATGTCTATTCAGATGTAAGCCTGTCGTGTGCAGAGGGCTTATTCTAAGTGCAGATTCCAGCCCAACAGGGACTTTTATTGTTAAATCATAACTGTCTTTTCTCTCTAAACATTATCAAAGGTACCTTCCTCTCCTATTGCACAATATTTACCCCCCGTACTGTTATATAGGTAAAAAAACAGTTCTGAACCCAAACACAACATTTATAACAAAATGCCAAGAGGATTACAAAGAAAGGACATCCTGACGAAAATAAGGTGCTGTTAATTAAAGACTGACTTTTATACCAATAATCAAATGTTTCTCTGTCCTCAGAGTCAACATGCTTCATTCTAAGTATAATTACCAGACAGTTACTTCCAGTAACTCATCTGCAGTCTGCAGCCTGTCATCTTTTCCAGCTGTTCCATTTGAACCAGTTCCCACTCCAAAAACACTCTTCCTGGATCAATCTTTGTTCCCAGATAGACTGGGGCTTAAGCCGGCCTTCCCTTTCTCCATTTCTATCATGTGTAGCTCTCTTGACAGATTCCCATACTGTTGACTGATCTTTTCTAATTATGTAAGTGCTTTAAGCTTTTTAGTGAAAGTGCAACATATTAGCACTTTCCCATTAACTTTCCTATCTCTGATTAAAGTTACCAGATAGATTACCTAACCAAAGACAATTCTGAGAATGGTTAGTCTGGGGTGAGCTGATGGACTCTATGAGGCAGTCAGGTAAAATGGCTGTTGATACACCGTATTTATACCCCCTCCCCAGCTGTCCCAGTTTGGCAGGCTCAGTCCTGATTACTTTTCCATCTTCTGGCTTTTTCAGTTCCTTGTAAAATGTCCTGATTTTATTCTCCGTCTTCCACTTCTTTCTCTTGTCCTCAGTTTACTACAGTTTCTGCACACTGAATTCAATGTTCAAAAGTAGTTTGCACTCAATTAATTCAGTGGGGGGGACGAAAGTAGGGGGCAAAATCCTGGCCTGCCCAGTAAAGTAAAAGCAAAGTGTTGCAGTCTTTCTTACCTTATGTGCTTTTCTACCTTATGTGTTGTTCCTCATTATTAACATTTGCTGTCTTGACCACATGGTGATGTTGTCTGGTCACATGTGTCCCACCTTTCATCAGTGGTATGTTGGAGCGTATATGTCTTATGTTCCAAAACTACTTCTGTTTGTCCATCCGGCTTAATAATGTCTGTTCTGATTGCTAGCATCTCTTCAGGATCACACAATGGCCTCTCCCATTATCTTGAGGTTTCTGACTGAATATATCAAGATTTAACCTCAAGGTTTTCTGTGAATAGTATGTTCTGCCACTGAGTTCCTCTCCAAAGTAATTCGAGGAGATTGCAAAATTCGTCAGTTTTGCCACAGAAAAAATATGAAGCAGTTCAGTTTGGTCTCTTGGCTTGGATTCAGATTTGTTTGGACTACTCCCTCTCTCTCTTGTGAGTAAAACTGTACTTCTCCAGCCTGCTACTTTGCTGGTCTGTCTGGGACAGGAAAAAGAGCCAGAAGAGAAGCCACTCCATCCCAGGGAAAGGCAAGACTCATGCATCTCAAAGCAGTCCAGTTGCACCTGAGACTAACTGGGAAAAAAGACATTTCCAGCATAAACTTTTGTAAACTACAGTCTACTTCATCAGTGCATCTGATTAAGTTACTGTAGTCTGTGAAACCTTATGCTACATTTTTTTCCAGTTATCTTCAAGGTGCTACTGAATTACTTTACATCTGTTTTTATTCCAAAATTCAGAGCTTAAACTGATGACAGAGCAAGATACTCAGCCCTGCTATTTCCCCTTAAATGTCCTTGACTCATATTTACAACAGCTACAGCAATAACATAACAGCAATGCATATGTGGATACTGCTGTTCAAGCGGTCACCTGTCTGGAGTTGTGCAGCATTAGCAAACAGTTCCGGCTGACCTTGTGAAGCATTATACCCTAGCATCTGAAGCAAACTCCTCCTTGTTCCAGCATCATGTTGAGTGTGTTTCTTGCTCACGCAGTCACTCTCAGCATTCTTGCAAGACAAATTTTCCATTTTCCATGGAAAACTAACCAGGGCCAGTTCTACATCTCAGATCTAAAAGGCCTGAAAATGCATATAGAGCTGTTGAATTAGCACCCATGAGCATGCAATAGCAATAGCATGTGTATTTCTATACCGCTTATCAGCTAAGTGCTGTCTAAGTGGTTTACAATGTGTTAGCTAATTCCTCCCAACAAGCTGAGTACTCATGTTACCAACCTGCAGAAAGATGAAAGGTTGAGTCAACCTGGAGCTCAGCAGGATCGAACTCACAAACTTGTGGCTGCAGTACCAGCATTTAACCACTGCATAACAAGGGCGCCTTTATGCAGTGGATAGTTAACAATGTGAACAATGTGCAGTGAACAAGGTACTCCATAACCTTTAATCCGTTTGATGGCTACACACCAGCTGCTTCTCATGGTTGAATTCTAAGTAAGGGAGAAGAAGTCTCTCTAGGTGCTTCACCAGAGTATATGCATTCTCCAAAGAGGGTGACCCTAGTTCATTCCCATTTATAAGTATATTGGGAGGACAGCTTGACAGATTATGCACAGATGCTGAGTTACCCTGCCTTACATAGCTGCAAAAGGATGCCGTTACACTCCACTCTTCTTTTTCCCACATCTCCAGCCATAGGCCCTTTTCGCACCTTACCTTGATAGTGCAACGAACTAGAGCCCTCACGATATTGCCAATATCGCAAGAGGCCCAGTAGAGAGCCCCTTGCAGTCTGCACACGGTAGGGCATTCACGAGAGAAACACAGTCGGTTGGACCCCGGGGGCTGCTGTCATCTCTAGTGTGAGTGGCGACGCAGCCCCGGGCTGGCCCCTTGTGGCAACGTGTCGTGCAGTGTTCCCTGCTGCGATGGGGGCAGCGGCCAGCCTGCTGCTGGGTGGGGCGTCCCCTGGGAGTTGCTGCGTGAGGGACAGGCAGCAGGGACTGCCCACACCCTGCCCACTCCGGGTCCTTCCCAGAAGCACACTGGATTATGGCTCCGCAGGCCCTCTGGTCACGCGACCGATGCCTGAAAGGGAGGTTATTTTCGCCTTTCAGGTGAAAATAAGAAAACACACTATGAGCACTATCCATGGCCGTGATAGCACCTGGTTCGCCAGAACGTCATGCGGTACGGCGGCTCATGAACAGGGGAGGGAGCATGCCTAATACGCTTTAAAAACGCCATGAGAAAAGGGCCATAGTTTCTCCACAGAGAATGAAGTGCAAGGTTGGGGAAATTATGCAAAAGGGCCAGGTCTCTCCGAGGTTATTTGCCCTACCCCAGATTGAACCAACTCCCAGTAAAGGGAATGTCCCATAGAAATTAAAAGTAAAAAAATAAAAATAAAAATGAATGTTCCAAGAAAAGCTTGATTAAATGAGATGCAAGAAAACCAAATTCCAAAAGGTTAATACTAAAGTTTGGGGTCAGATAGGGTTTTGTCTTGTGTGCAGAAGAAACAAGCAACTTTAAAAAAAAAAAACAAAGCAAAAAGAATGTCAATCTAGCTCAATTCTATGTTACCAGCAGCATAAGATTGTGTGGATCTTATGCTGATTATACCTTCCAGTTTTGATGTAATATGCTGGTTCAAATAGAAATAATCCCTAATCATTTTATAGAATTGTCTCCTGCCTAAATCTTTTTTTGCATTTACAGATACCAAGAAATGCTAGACCTGGTCAATTTTTGTTGTTATAACAGTAAGATCAATTATTGAATAAAACTAGAGAAGTCAAAATGCTCTGCCATTTTAACAATAGAGGGACAAATTATGGCCCATTTCACTTATGGAAAAACTTCCTTCATATGTAAATTCTCTGAGAAATGATGATGGTCTTATGCTGATAGAGATATAGAAGCATTCAATATACCAATTTCTTATATAACTTCTTGGAAAGATCTGGTGCATATACTTTTACATGAAACTTTTCTGTAGAGTGAAGGGTAAGATCACTGAGAAATTTTTACATTGTATGGATTGTAATGGACTTTTTATTGCTGATCCATATTTTTCCCTCTGCGTATTATTATTATTATTATTATTATTATTATTATTATTATTATTTACAAAAAGAAATTTGGTAGATATAATTCAAAAAATATACATAATATTGCTATATAAAGCAAGTCAGAAAAAAACAACATTCTCCTTGAAAACTTAAAAAATTTACCATGGTATTGCAGTTTTATCTTGGTTTGGTTTCCTTCACATCAATAGCTCCATTGCTTCTTGTGCAATCTTTGCCATAAAATCCTCAAAGCAGACTTCAGCTATGCTTTCATCCAAAAGTTTAATGTTCCAGAAAAGTTGTAACAATGACCCAAGGAAATTGGTAGTGAAAGACAAGGGAACCTGGCTAACTCTGTAGCTGTGGCCATTTCCGCACTACACTGTTATTGCTATTGTTCCACTTTCAACATCCTGGGGTTTGTAGCTTACTGAGGCCAAAGAGCTCTCTGGCTGAGAATTCTAAATGCCCGTCCTCAAACTGCAAACCCCAGGATTCCAGAAGATGTTGAAAGTGGAACAATGGCAGTGGAGCACGGAAATAGCCTATGTTCTCAATGTATTTTATATATTGGAGTTGCTGCCCTCCCTCCAAAAAAACAAAAACAAAAAACAGTATCTCTGCTTGTGTATTTTGTATTTTGTTGTATTTTGCTGCATAGTCATCATGGCTTCCCCTGAATATTTTCTTTCTGTTGCGAATGTCAGTCTTAGGTGCAAGACTTCACTCATTGGCTAAACATCCTCAAAGGCGGAGAGATTATTGTTTTTCACGAAGCTATTGTACAGAAAGCGAGTGTACATTTTGCACCATAACTCAGCATTTACAAGGCCAAGAGACCTTTTTTTTAACAAATGAGTGCTTGGAATCTGGGCAATATGATGATCAAAATAGAAACCAGGAGACATGCCTAAAAACCATGTGAAATTCAACCAATTGGTGGTATGATAACTAATTAAATGGGACTTATTACCAGCTAAAAAGGGTGGAATTACACTTTAGAGCAGAGCTTTCCCAGCTTTTCATGTTGGTGACACACTTTTTAGACATGCATCATTTTGTGACACAGTAATTCAGTTTTACTAGCACACCAAAGGTTAAACTAACTCCTTGTAAGAGATACAGACATAAATTGCAATAACAAAATGTCTGGGGACACAACATATCTCAAGAAAACTTTTCATATACTTTTAAAAATATGTGATTTATAAATAATAACGTACATTTCCAAGATTGTAGGTGATACACCTACACACTTCTAGCGACACACTAATGTGTTGCCGCGCACTGTTTGGAAAGCCCTGCTTTAGAGACTGAGGCCGTTTCCATACAATGTTGCTATACTGCCATAGCAGTGGGTTGTTAATAGTCCAGGAGTCATGTTATGCACAACTTCATCACTATCCACTTGCTATCTTGTCCCCAAGTGTCACCAAAGCATGCTATTCTATTTCTAGAAAAAATCCATTAAGTACCTTCTATAGCACTTCAATCCCATCAGCTGGGTCACTGCAGAACTATTACAGAGCTTGATAGCACTTCCAGTTATGACGGATCCAGTCGTGGGTGGGCTGTAGGCTTTCCCAGCTTGTCCCTCTCTCAGTGACTCCCATGGCACGGTAACTTCAAAATCTGTCACCTCTCCATGCTTATTTGAAAGTTCTCCTTTGAGTTAACACTTTTTATTTTTAAAATATGTTTTTAGGCATTATAGTGTGAATATGCAATAGTGTACTGCTGTTTTAGTATGGCTTCCAAAGGGGGGGCAAACCAATCAAGGGTGGTGGGACTGGGTGAAAGTGGGGACATGGAGTGGCCAAGGATGCTGTGGCACAGAAGGAACACTGGTGGCAATACCGCTACTCATCCACTGATAGCGGAAGGGTGCACAAAACAGCATTTCTAACCCAACAGCATTGTGCAAATGGCAATGCCACAACTGTAATGGTACATCATGCTAATGACCTCTAGTGTGGAAATAGCCTGAAAGGATTTGGAAATGAAAGGAAATGGCAAAGGATTTTGAGCATAGGAGACCATGTCCCTTTTCTTCCGCCATAAGAAACAAGAGGAGGAATGGTGTCTTGTTTTTGTTTTAAGCAACACTCCTACAAGCAGTATTGCTAAAATTGTCCTAGGCTATTACTTCACTATTAAATATTTCAAAGCTTTTAAAGCTTTTTTTTTCCAAAGCCATGTTTTATTCATTTTGCCTATTATGAACATAGATATCAAGCTCATATGACTCCATGTTGAGTTATCTTTTAAATAGCTACCTACCTGTGGCTGGTACATCTCCATTTCTACTGTTAAAATATTTAAAATTCAATTTAATTATTTTTATGTTTAGAAAAGGGGAAAAACATTAAGGTCTTATGCTTTTAATGAAAATTTACTCTTGCATTCACAAGTCAGCAGTATTTACACATTCAGACATTATCTATGTGAATATAAATAAGAAAGAAATGCAAGCTTTTTAGCGTAGGATGTGTCTGCACTGACTGGGCTGCACCAATAGGAGCATCCTGTCCAGTTCAAAGGAAATGTCAGTGCCACTCTATTCCGCTTAGGTCAAACCTCACCTGGAATCCTGTGTCCAGTTCTAGGGGCCACAGTCCAAGAAGGACAAACTGGAATGTGTCCAGAGAAGGGTGACCAAGGCCCTTTCCACATGACGGCACCATACCAGCATGGGGACACGCTGCTGCTGGTCCGCAATGAATGCCATTACACGATGTCATCGTGCTCCCATTGCTTTCACATCCCCAGCCATCACAATTGCATGAAAAAATCCAGTAATGGCTTCCTGTCATGCAATGATTGCATCTCCAGCAGCCATGCATGATCAAATCTTCCTTCCTCAGTGTAGTGCAGGAAGAGGTTGGCTGTACTACAAAAGGAAGGAGAGTCTCCTAAATGCTACTCCTCTGCCAGCAGCTGGCTGGGTGCAGAAGGTAATGTTCAGGTCCCACTTCCCTCCTGGCAAAGGCACTGCCAGGATGATGCTGGGATGTCTCAAGATGCAGGTATGGTACAGAAAGGGCCCAAGATGATCAAAGGGCTGGAAATCAAGCTCTATGAAGAATGGTTTAGGAAGCTGGATATGTTTAGTGTGGACAAGACTGAGACATGATAGCTATCTTTAAATATCTAAAGAGATGATGACACTTAGGCCATTTTCACACTACACTGTTATAGTGCTATTATTCCACTTTCAACATCCTCTGGAGTTCTGGAGGTTTGTAGTTTACTGAGGCCAAAGAGCTGTCTAGCTGAGAATTCTAAAGCCCCCCCCCAAACTGCAGACCTCAGGATTCCATAGGATATCAAAAGTGGAATAATAACACTATAACAGTGTAGTGCAGAAATGGTCATAGAAGATGGAGCCAACTTGTCTTCTTCTGCTTCCATGGCTAGAAAGAGAACCAATGGATTCACAGAAAAGGGATTCCATCTAAACGTTTGGAAGAATTTTGTTACTGTAAAAGCTGTTCAACAGGTGAAGGTGGTGGACTTTCTATCTGTGGAGGTATTTATACAGAGAATGGATGGGCATCTTTTAGGAGTGCTTCAGTTGTATATTCTTGCATGACAGGAGGTCAAACTAGAAAGCCCTTGTGGTCATTTCCAACTCTGAGATTCTATGATTTTATGATTTTTCCAATATTTCAGATAGAAGACTTTTCCAACTTGAACTGATAGCAAGAGCTGAACTTGCAACTGTGTAAAGTGGGTGTTTTAGCTTTCAGTTCTTCCCCTTCTCCAAAGGTCTGTAGCTTTCAGATGGTCCAGGATCCATCTCAATGACATAATGAAGGTGCACATCAGTGTGAGGAACATAAATTTTCCCCAGGTTCAAAATCTTACCAGCCAACTTTATTTCAATTTTGCTGAGATGCAACCTCAAAGACTAAATTGACAGAAGATAAAACAACATCCTTTTCCCTTTCTTCCCTTCGTCATATGAAACTTCTTATCTGCAGCAGAAGATAAGCGAAATCTTGGAAGAGTTACTTTTGTGGACAACGACTTCCAGAATCCCACAACCTCCTGCCCCTGCTAAAATGGCCACTGGCCATGCTGGCTCATAGATACATGGAAATAGGAATCAGACATGTGTGGGTTTTCTTCCCTAAGCTCAGTGCAATTCACCCTCACAGATTTTCAACTCACTTTTCATTGTCTTCCCTTTCACCCTCCCCATTTTAAGTGATTAAAATCACATGAACTATGCAAAAACTCATTATCAACAAGAATGCTTTTCCCTCCTTGGCTGAAATTGGAACCATGTCTTTAATTTGATCTGATCTTTTTTCCTCCTCTATATTTTTAAATACTAAGAGAGAACTGAAAAGCCACTTCCTGCGTCTTTGGTTTGTGGCCCACATCCTTTCCACAGGAATGCAAATGCCCAGTTATTTTCTTGCCTGCCTGCCTGCTTGTTCTTTCTTCTTTCTTTCTTTCTTTCTTTCTTTCTTTCTTTCTTTCTTTCTTTCTTTCTTTCTTTCTTTCTGTTTCTTCTCTTTCACCTTGGTGAAAAGAAATGATCTACAATGCAACTTACCCCAACCTACTGCAATTCTTCCCCTCTCTGTAAGAAGATCACTTTGCAGAATTATATCCAAATATTCTCTATATTTCGGCAGGGGTCGAATCCCCCACTCAACAGCCCAGAAAGATGTTTGATCTGGGGAAGATGCTGCACCAAGCTGCCACTACTCATTAACTCTACTCCCTCTGGATAAATTTTGTGAAACAGTCTCCCACAGATAGGATGGAAAATGTCAAGCAGCTATGCTTGCTCAGCTCTAGTAGATAGGAGATAATATAGGATGTATAGCTCTGACACTCCAAGTCCTGCAACCAGTATTGTTCTTATCTATTCCAATACTATTTCAGATTGTCTCCAAAAACCCTGACAAGACCTTGTGCAATTTGCACATCCCATTCAAAAAACAGTGAGCTACCTCATGAGTTACATCCATAAACATTTTAGCTTCATTGTTTTTCTTTTGCAGATATCTAGCACATCAAAGTCCAGACAAAAATGATCTCTCTGTCAGGGTTTTAACAAAGGATTTGGGCTGGGCTGGAAGGAAGAACCACATCTATATTGTTAGTGTTAGCCTTAGTCCAGGTGGTGTAGGCTATATTTTAGAGGAAGGAATTTGAAAAATACTTCTGAGTATTCCTTGCCTGCAAAAACACTCTAAAATTCATGGGTCGCTGTAAGTCAATAGGCAACTTGAAGGCACATATACACATATACTAGTATTAGGCTCTTTCCACACGGGGTAAGTAGTACGATGTGGTGCGATCTCTGACGGAGGTCGTCCGCACCGTGGGAGCGGACTAGGTCGGACTACTTGTCGCAGTTCCGCACCTCAGTCCTCTCTGGAGCGACCCGAAGTGGCCGTGCAGCGTGCTTTTTAAAAACCTGTTTTTACAGGTTTTCAAAAGCACAGAGCGCGCCACTTCGTGCCACTCCGTTCCCGCGCTCCGGTGCAGATTTGCAGGCGTGCACCTGTGCATGCCTGCAGATCTGCTGGGGGCGGGCTTCCAGCTGGCGAGCTTCTCCAGTTGGTAGAGAGCCTCTGCCAACCGGAAGCCACCATTTTGGACACCAGCGACTGAGGAACGGTGAGCTCATGCTTCTCCCCATGGGGACGGACTTATCCGGCTGCTGGTAAGCTCCGTTTCAGCACGTTTTCCCCCGTTTCCCCCTTCACATGTGGAAAGGGCCTTAGTGTTTAGGCTCTTTCTGCAAGACGCTCTTGTCCCAGCACAGGGACGAGAGAGGAGCAGGACCACAATGATGCTTCTGCAAGACATCATTGCAGTTCTGTCCTTCCCTCCTCACCAGCTGGCACAATTGTGGAATAAATCACTGGTGGGTGTTCCCCATCAATGCTCCCTGATTGTGTGACCATCCCATACTTACCTGCCCTACGGAAGGCTCAGAAGTGCAATGGAGGTGCTTCCTGCCTCAGCACAGCATGGGAAAGTATCTGGCCGCCCTGCAGCAGGAAGAGGTATGTCCATCGCACTCTTTTTCACAGGGACCTGGTCTGGTGCAGAGGGGAGCATTTCTGTTGTGCTCCCTTCCTGGCAGAGATGCTGTTGGGATCGCGACCAGAGGATGACACAAGAAGGTAAGGTGTGGAAAGGGCCTTAGTGCTGGTGTTAGCATTAGTGCTAGCATTTATATAGCACCATCCATGTACAAAGTGCTTTACATGGGCAGGTTACAATTGCTAATCTGACAGTTCCCTGCCTTTAGGCTTATAATCAGATGAAATAATAAATAATGACTAGGTGTCTCTCAAAGTTTGGGAACATCATTGCATCATGTAACATATTAGCATTAGTACTAATTTTAAAAAAAACAAAACAAGAGAGAGGAAAAAGAAAGAATAAAAGTGACCTGTTGATTGTTTTGCTTGTTTTACATATCATGGGCTATCACGGACATATCACAAAGCTATGTGGCTAACACAGTATGTAATCATCTAAGAGAACTGTAAAGAGTCTCATTGGAGCACCCACACAAGAGGGCCTTTTTCACAATAGGGGTTCTCACCACACAATGGGGCACCACTCAAGATGTCCCATTGCATAATGAGAACTCCCACCACACAAAAGGGTAATACAAAAGGTGGGAACATTTTTCCAGCCAGGCCAAGGGAAACTCAGACTTTCCATTGACATCCATGGTGGATTATCAGTGCCCCATCTCTCTGTTGCCCCTTTCTCCTTACACTGTCATTGCACGAGGGCAGCCTCTCCTTCAATGTGCATCACAACCATTGTCCACTGTCCATGCTGATGGCTCATTTGTGCTAGTATCACATCATTCCCCTCCTGGAAACCTTACCATGGTGCAGTGATTTCTATGATATCAATGTGCAAACATTTTAAAATAAAGAATGGCCAAAATGTAATCAATTCTCATATATTTTTCAAGGTAACATTGTCACTGTTTTGTTACCACTCCAAAAAAATAATGTGTCTAAAGAGTGTGATGGCTTGACATGCATTAGTTTTAACTTCTGGCCCCTCAAAACTCAAGACAATGTTTCTCTTGCCTTTAGAAACATATATTTTGGCAATCTCTTGAGTTTATATTTGACTATTCTGCCTCAAGCCACATCAAAACCACCCCAACAACAGAGTAGAGAAGTATACAGCTATAAGGATACCAAATTGACTGTCTGAATTTACAAGACCGCATTCTCCATGACTACCAAAGCTTTCTTTGTGATCAGTTCAAAAAAGAACTATTTTGTGCCTAAGCACCATCAGTGAAGAACATGAGACTGAAAGCTTTACCAGGCTCTGGGGACAAGGGAGCTCAGGTATTCTAATGTGTTTGATGTGTTCTTCCGTCTCCAAACTTTCCTGACACATTTGCTTTTTTGAAAGCAGCATTTCGGGAAAGTGGGCACCAGGAATGTCCACTAAGATTTTGCTTTAATAATACATTCTTACGGTTTAACATCTTATTGAGAAACAAATCCAGAGCCTGAACTAGAGTAACATATAATAATCTCTCTTTCCTAAACACCTGCCTGCCTGCCTGCCTGCCTCTCTGCCTCTCTCTCTCTGTCTTGTCTGCTGCTTTTGTTCAACAGATATTAATTAATACACTTATTTCAGTTGTTTTCCATTTCAAAAGCACAGTGCTGACTTTAGTTAAATATTAATGTGTGTTTCTATGAGATGGAAACACAATGATGTCAAAATGCCCAAGTGATTTGGTTAAGATACCTAAAGGCATCACTTTGGTTAGCCTGTGAATAGGATAATGTTCCAATTTGAATTGCATTGTCCATTTGCCATGTGCTTCATTATGCCCAACTGAACATTTCACTGTTTTCCACTACTGATTATTGCACTCAAACAATCTCTATTTCAGACAATCTTTTTCATGAATGAAGAGTGCCCAAAGTAAAACACTTTTCTTATTTTTGTCTTTGGGGCAATAGCTTCTGGGGGAAAAAAAAGATCAGACCAAAGGCTTGTAAAGTCCAGTATTACATTTATACAGTGGTCAGGCAGTTGTTAGCCAGATAGTCCTGTCATTATTCCAAGTTTTGCCCCCTTGGTAAACCCTATCCTGTGGTCTACAACTTTGATATAAAATTAATTTAACCCACCAGAGAGGTCACCTGGATGCTCACAAAGGTAATTATGGTCGTACAATTGAACAAACCAGTCACACAGCCACAGGAGACCTCATGTTGTGATAACCCACGGTTGACAAAAGGTCATCAACCTCTAAGGAGTCAACTTGAAGAAAGTAAGAGTGTTCCCAGAAAGTTGGACACTGGAAGCCATAAAATCTTATCAAATCTATCTCCAGAAACTCACACTGCAGCCTCAAAGCAGAGGAAGATTCTGTTATTTAGATGACACTTTGTTATCTTCTGATATCCAAGAAAGTGCCAGGTGTGGAGTTGTTTTCTTTTGCTGTCCCCTTTTTGTCCTCTCTGGGAGAGGATTTGCCTTCAAAGTAAATTTTTCTTACAAATAGTCCTTGTTTTTGGACAAGTTTAGAGAGAGAGAAGAGGGGAAGAAGAAGAGAAGATGCCTCCCAGTCATACCAACAGACCGGTCCCCACTCCTGATAGCTGTGTGATCTCCTCAGCATCTCTTCTCTGAGTTCCATTTCTTTCTCTGCTTCCTGGACCAAGGACTTCAGGAAAAGATGTGATATCGTCCAAACTACAAATCCTTCAACAATCCGTCTATCTTATTTCCACTCTTTATTTCTTCTAGCCCTTGTATGCATGTGTGTGTGTTTGCATTGATGAGAGCTATCACTGTTCAATAAGGTCATTCATTGGACCTTGTTGTGTGATTTCTGACTGAGCCTGACCCCGTAAAAATTGGGTAAGAGATCTCACTAGGTTATCCTGCCTCTCACATTGCTGTTGCTTGTGCCCCTTTGAGCTTACTTTCCCCATCATTTGGAGCATATTGAGATGTCCCTCTGGGAGCCCCAGATTTTCAGGGTAACAGCATAGTGTACTGGTTTGAGCATTGGACTATGTAAGGGTTCTGGTCTGTGACTAAGTCTTAGGAGGTTTCCGCCTGCAAGGATCCTGGCCTTGACTCTGTTCTTTGCAGAATCAGCCCAGTACCTCAGACCCAGCTGGCTGCTGAGATGCAGGACAGCTGGAGCAGCCAGCAGCCAGCTATATAAGTGCTGGGGTTTCTTGGCAGCCTTTGCTATAGTATTGTGGTTTCTAGTGCTACCTGTAGCCTCTCCTGATTCTCTAGTGTTCCTGACCCTGCTGAGTCCCGGACTTGGACCTCTGCCTGTTTTCTGGACCTGCCTATTGCCCTGTGGACTCTTGTTACCTGGTAGGCTTCTACTGTATTGAATCCTTGTTATTCTCTGATCTCCTCCCTGTCTCCTGGACCTGCTTCTTGCCTTTGGCCCCATAGACTCTTGCTTCCTAAAAGACTGCAGCCTTGGACTCTTGTTGTGCCCTGATCCTAGGCTTTCTGACCTAATACCTGTCCCTAGGCCCAGCCCTGATGCCTGTACTGGTCAGCCCTTGCTGCCCACACCTTGGACCCTGATAGACTCTAGAGACCTCAGTTCAAATCCCCTCTCAGCCATAGAAACCCACTTGGTAAACTTGAGCAAGTTACACTCTATCAGGGTCAGCGCAGGGCAAAGGAAAAACCCCTTTAAACAAATCCCCATGATAAGTTCACCTTAGGGTTGCTATCAGAAACTACTTGAAGACACACAACAACAAATTTTAAGCAGTAAGTTGTGTGTCCCAATATACCACCAATTTGTTTTTGGATACAAATTGATGCATACAATTTAATCAGTCAACCAGCAATACAATTCAAAGGGGAGGTTACTGAAATGCTGAATAAAGTTATGTGGCATTTTAATGACATTGACTGTAAATAAGAAAACAGATACATTACACAATAATTCTGTGTTTGTTTTTTAGATCAATCTTTCTTTGAAAAAATTATTAACAAACATCTCTTTCCCTGTACACTATGATGTGGAAAAGGAATTCTGTATATGTTCCAAGTCCAGGGCTTAATTTCTGAAGAAAGTGCTAAGACTCAAATGTTTAAAGTTTCTCGAATACCATGTTACAGGCTACTATTGAATTTGATCTGAGGTGCAGGCCTATTGTCATGTACTAGATAACCCACACTTCACAGAACTCACTCTGAGGTAGACAAAAATTCATTGTTTATGGATAGCATGAGCAACCCAACTGTTACCCTGTAAACTGGGGGTCCCAAAGGGGCACCCAAACACCAAACAAAACAAGCAAAGATGGGGAAATTAGTTGGAGCACTCTCTTGGCTAACAAGAGGCAGGGCAACGCAGCGGAATCTTTTATCCTATGTTTACCGGTTCAGGTCAGTGAGGAGTCAAGCAGTTTAAAATACTAACAGTTTTTATTAAACACAAATAATAAAACTCAAGCATGCTCCTAACAAGAAAGGAAAGAAAGAGAATTTAGGGAATGGGCAATACGCCACCTGTCCGAAGTCCTGGAGACACCAATTGCAGAGAAGGAAGGAAACCCGGCATGGAGACTGAGGGGAATCTGCTGGACCGAGCAGCAGTGAGGCAAGGAAGAAGATCCAAAGGGAGCTTCTAGTGATTTCAGCAAGTGATTTTCAGCAAGGTCCAATGAGAGTTCCAAAGAGCTCTCAAAACAGGGCATCTTTTATAGTGAAAAGAATGACCTCAGGCTAGTCTGGTTTCTGGTGAGAACAATAAGTTTTTGGGCTGGAGACAAAGACTCTGAAAGGTCAGAATTTACATGATTGAATTATCAGCCGAATTGACAATGGCATAGCTGGTATGCAGATACAGCTAGCTCAGCTGTTAAGTGCCTGGCTTGCCAGGGTGTTTTCTCAGGCAGAGGGTCCTTTTGTCTTTGTAATCAAGGTGTTTGTGCAGGGTGGCTTTCCCCTGAAGCAGAACTGGCTGTATCTGGTGCTTTTGAAGAGAGTACAAGTATCACCCACGCCTAGCTTCGTGCTTGTTTGGCGGAGCCTCACAAACACTTAGCTGGTGGCAGGAAAAAGGGCAGAATTATGATGTCAAAATGATATCTTTTAGTTCACCAAAGCCAGACCAGATTGCCGTGGTAACACAACACTCTTCCACAGAAGTTGCCAAAACTGGAGGTTACACACAGCATACAACTTAGAGGTTATCAATACATGTTTAAGCATGCCATAAATCCCTTCATGTGTCTATCCTTCCCTTTTCTTTCCCAGGCCTTTCCTTGCCACAACCGTGTATGCCCTTGACCAAGGTGAAAGCCCCCCTCCTGGGCATATTTCTCTCTTGCTTTCTCCAAATGGCTGTGTTCTCAAAAATCCCTACTTCTGGTTTTCCTTAATCTTCCCTAACATGAAATACACTATAGTGATAAGTGGCCTCTGAATTACAATGAAGCAGCAATTAGCAGTACTTAAGTCTGGATATAAAATAACCCCTTTTTTCAAAGTTAAATACAAAGCAGCAGTTAGCAAAGAATACACATTCAACAAGTTAGTATTTTCATGTTAGGGAGCTTAGCTTAATGATCTCTGGGCTCTTACTTGGGGAAGAGGAAATACCCTCCAAATATGCTTGGAGCAGAGGTAGGCAAGCTCTGTGGCTCAAGGAGGCATTTTTTTTCTCGTGAAGAGAATCCCCCATCCCCAAATAACTGCCCCCCCAAAAAAAAGTGGAAATGGATAGAAGCACATCTCAAATTTTTAAAATCTCATTTTGAGGACTAGGGGATAAAAACAGATATGTTTTTGTGGGAGATACGGTACCTTGTTCTAAAGGAGAAACGGTAGTCATAGAAGCACCCAGAAGCAACAATCCTTTTATCTGGGATCAAGAGGAGTCTGGGACTCATAAAAATGAACATGCAGTTCTGAGGCCCTGACTTAGACAATCTGGAAGGATTTTATTATTAGTGGTCTCTGTCTAGTATTGAAATGTCATTGCTTCAGAACTGAAGCCTGACACAATTAAGTCTACATACATTCTAAAAAAAATGAGATGCACAATGTGCATAACTGTCCAATTGTACCAGTTTATAAAGGGACCGTCCCAGTTAATCCTGCACTGTCCCACTTTCTCAATCAGTTGTAAGACACCCTGATTTCTCTCTCCTCCTTCCACTTTGATCCTTCATTCCTGTCTTACTTGCTGCAAACTGGATTCAAAGTGAAAAAAGTAGTTTGCACTCAGTAAATTCAGCCAAAGAGAGAGGATGAGACAGAGTCTTGCCCTTCACAATCAGCTCAGGCTTTCCTAAACTCGGTACTTAACATTCCTGCATCTCTGTGCTCGAACAGTAGTTTTGTGTGTTCGTACCATTAAAAAAATTTTGTCCTCTTGTTGCCTGGCCATATCTTTGACCACACTCTGATGTTGCTAGGCCATGTGCGCATCCTTGTTTTCCTCTCTGACAAGATGGAGTGAGGGGCAAAAGTGTCCGAAAGAAAAAGAGACTGACAGAATTATTACTCTCCAGGGCTTTGCTCTTCAAAATAGATACATAGGAGGAATTCCTTTTGCAGAAAGGCAAAACATCACTCTTTCACTACAAGATATTAACATTAAAATCCTTTTTTTTCCTTTTTGGTCTTTTCACTCCTGAGCAATTACAATTCATCTGCAGTCTTGTGGTTCTGCCATGAGAGGATTTGGTGCTTTTTTTTTTTAAAAAAAAAAATCCTTTCTTTTCCTTTTTGTTCTTTTTTCTTGTGTGTAATACTGTTGTTTTAATATCTTCTTTGTTTCCATAAACCCCCCCCTCAAAAAAATCCTCAAATATATTTTTTGCAATCCCACAACAATTTCACTGGTGTTCAAGGCTTGAATTTTGATATTTTTTCTCCTTTTTAATTCATACATTTACTAGTGAATGGGGAGGCTAATGAAAGAACCAACTAGCTAGTAACTTGTGCAAATATATTTGTAAAGCTGTATTACCTCCCTGTTTTTTCTTTTTTAAAATCAATCTTGCCTCAGTCCAAATGTTAGGATTTGGGTGTGTTTTTACAAATGCATGTATTTTATGAAAATATCTTCAAAAACTGTGCAGACAAATATTTATCACAACAAACTACGTGGAGGGGTGTTTCTTGAGGTGGTTGTATCTGATGAAGGAAGAGTTAAATCTTCCTCTTCCAATGCACTTCAGTCAAAGTGCCCCTCCATCGTCCTCTGCAGAAATAGATGAAAATCAAAAGCAAAGCTGCATGCCAGGTAGTAAACTTAAATTTTCTTTGGCTCCATGCTTTTGGCCATTATTGCCTTTTCTGACAGTTAATTTTATAGTAGGCCTTTGTACTGTGTACAGATTTGCAGGCTTGCACCAATGCGATCCTGTGATCTGCGGAGGGCGGGCTTTAGGCTGGCAAGCTTCACCGGTTGGTCGAGACCCACGACCAACCAGAAGCCACCATTTTGGACGCCAGAGCAGTGCAGAGCGACGACCACACACTGCTCCTCCTCACCCCGGACCGGACCTCCAGAAGATCCAGTAAGTAGCGGTGCGGGGCATTCCCTCACCCCGTGCGGAAATGGCCTTTGTCTTCTTATCCTGCTTCTTATTCTCCTGCCTCTTTCTTTTTCTGCTCTTGGATAGATCTGGGCAACTGGCTATACTATGCCCTCCTTTTCCACAATATAGATGTAATCCTAGAAGCCTTCTTGTTGCCCTTTCATCATCCATTTCTAAGGTCTTTTCCTTGCTGTGGTTACTTTTGTCTTCTGGTTTTCCTGGTGCACTATATTACTGTTATGCATGCTTTAATCTTTGGTGCAAGGTCTCATCTTCTCCAGCGAGCAACATCTGTCGCATCTGTGTTTTGAAGTTGTCTCACAAGGCAGCCCATTCCAAGATTTCTGGCTGGAACCCCTCTTGGAAGTATTGTTTTCATCACCTCTGACCTATCTGGTACTTGGGGAGCTAGCCTTTGGAATTCTTCCATGTATTCTGCAACTGATCTACTCCCCTGTTTAATAGTTGTCAATTGTGTTCTGGCTTTGGCATGATGAAACAGGTCTTCAAATCTGGCCCTCAATTTGTTCATGAACAAATGGAAATTTCCCAATTCTGGGGTCCCTGTATCATACAGATCCATCAGCCAGACACAGGCTCTCCCCTCTAGTTAAACCACCATGAAGCTCACCTTTGGTTCTTCAGACAGGAAGGTGTGCTCCTACTTTGCCATGAACCCAGCCACTTGGGTAAGGAAATACGGCAAGCACTCTCCTTGACTGTGGAAAGTAGCCTTAAGTTGTTGCCCTCCTGGTGCTTGGGGAACCATCACCGTTTGTGCTCCCTGCCTGGCATTATTTGCTACTTTGTCCATCACCAGTGCTTGTCCCATCACCTCTGCTTCTTGGATTTCCTGGCTGGATTCTGCCCTCGCTGCTCTTGTTGGGAAAATTCCAGCATTCTCTCCCCCCATCTTGTTGTTAGAACAAGTGGGCATAGTTAGCATAGGGCTACCTTTTCTCTTTTGCATGCCAAAGCTCCACCTTTCATCTTCCTGTGTTCAGGTGATCAGATCATGTGACCCAGGACAGTTGCTTGCGTCATTGGTCCTATAAAAGAATGAGACCCCTCCTTCCTCTCCGTCTTTGAACTCTTCGCTTGCTCCTCTCTGACCATGCTTCGCATCTCCATCAAAAGATGGTGAGTTAGACCGAAGCTACCTCTATTCTTAGCTAGCTAGGCAGTAGGATCTCTAATACATATGTAGATGTAGAATTCATTAGTAAAGTCTTCTAAGTTTGTAATCTGAAGCTGCCTGCATTTGTTTTATTTCTTCAGTCTGAGATCAGGTTATAGACAAAACTGGACACGTTTCTTCTACTACTCTGCTAATTGAGGCTGAATCCTCACAGTTTTAGCTTCAACAGAATTTCCCAGATAGGGCTAACACTCTGGGAAACTCTAATTTCCAACAGCTCTCCCTTCCCTGTTGATTTGCAATACTACTGGGATACTTCTGACCATTTATTGAGTTTCCCCCAGTTCACCTCACAGTTGCAGGACTTCCCATTCCAAACTTGGATCCTCGGTCACTTGTGCCATTTGGTCTCCCATCTGCATGTCCCATTTGGAGAGTCATTCAGCTCTCCTCTGCCATCTCATGGCATTTCCTTCAGGGAACCACTGCAGGTTTCCCATGCTCAGTAGGGTTTGGCTCATCGGGGAAGCAGTCACTCCTTCCCTGTTTTCCCTTTTGTATAAGTCATCACTTGCTCCAGCTTTGCCACTCTCTACTTCCAGATCTCGGGATTCAGATTCTGGATCAGTTGCTGTGTGGAAGCCTGTATGGTGCAGCAGAACACAGCCTTGACCCTTTGGTTGATTGCACGAAATGTGAACTCCAGCAATCTGTCAAGTACTGCTACTTTGTGTTACTCAAGAAAACACATGTGTGATTTCCATGTTTATTGGAAACCCCAGTAGACAAGTAACACAAACATTGCTGGAGTTAAAACCTTGTTTCTATGTCTGTGTTATATAGCAAAACACATTAATCCATCAGCATCTCTTCCTGATGCTCATTGGTAATTCTTCCAGGTTTATACCCCACTTCCTATAACTGCCAAATGGGTTTTCTTTGGTTAAAGCAACTTCTGTCTACCTTTGCTTTGATCTTTAGAAATTCTTCTCTGGTCTTTGATATTTTAATTCTAATCTCCCTCATTGCATCCTCCAGACTAATCCTCGTAAATCACTCTCTGATTGGTTTTGTGCTTAGAGATAGCAAACATTATTTACCTAAGCTGGCCAATTGCTATTTATTGCCCCAGCCAACAAACAATACTGACCATTTGGTCTTTAACACATCAGCCTACACTAATACTCAATTACATTCCCACTGTTCCCTTTTACCTTCAGCATTTCTACACAACTACACATGTCTAGGAAAAATAATGACATGACACATGGCTTCCAGGGTTGTAGTCCAATGTTCAAGCTACTACACCACACTGACACTCATCCCTGAATTTCCTAGTCTTTGGTTAAAAATGCAGTAACATTTTTAAGTTAATGATGTTTCCCTTATTGTTTGATTCAAAGCCAGAATTCCTATGGATGTTCTGTTATTGTTACAACCACTACTGTCATGGCTTGATTTTCCAATGCCTATATAGAGCAGTGAAGAGTGTGTTATGCATGAAGTTTTATGAAGAGCTCCAACTTAACACTTCCTGACAATGCAATACATAAGTATCCTTTCCATATTTTGCTCTCTCTTTTTTGTTGTTGTTTCACAAAGTCTGTGGCAAACGCAACCCTATAAATATGTGACATGACTAAATGATGAAACAGCAGCTTCCTGCTGAAATTTTAAAACAAGACAGGCATTGTTTTAGCTGAGGAAGCCATTTACAGACCAGCTGTTCCTGCTGAAAAGAGGTGGCAGTGATCAGCAAAAAAAAGGAGAAATGCTTTCTCTGTACATATTGAAATTAGTTTTATTTTCTTCTTTTGCACTCTGTTCCCATAGTAAAGGAGACAAAGCTATTGCTTCTAATTAATAATGAAGATCATGATAATAACAAAAGGCCCAATCTAATGTAAAGCATCAGTGTTTTAACATCCAATCTTACATTTAGGTTGCGGGGAAAATCACTAGTCTTGCTACATAGAAGAGCTCAGTTCTGTATATGATAAATAATTCTGCCACAGCTCCCACCAATATGTAAAATTATTCTCTCTGAAAGAGTATGGAAATCATGTGATTATTCCTTCTTTCCATGCACATTTGAAGGTTTATCCAAAAATGTCATATCAACAATTTAATAGGGTCCCAAGCCAAACCCAGCAGTGTAATATTCAGGTATGATTGTTTCTCCACCTCTAACATGAGAGAACATTTCTGCCTTTCCTGGTTACTGCAATAAGAAAAAGAGATGGAATGGAGCTGCTGTGGAACATTTAGCGTATGTTTGGGAGAGTGGGTAACAGGCTGCATTCAATATGATGGGTCTGTTGCCCCAAAATGTGGATGACTCAAGGGTCCACCCATGATACCTGTGCCTTTGTTCAAAAGTGTGGAATTGTTAGCTCAAATTAAGACATATGTGTGTGTGGGGGGGTAACTTAAAGAGATCTTTGATGCCAATGTTTATAGGGTCTTCTGAAGTCAAGAACCAGCCAAAGCTTCAAAACTAAACTAAAATGTATTTTATTCAGGAAAATTCTGTCTCTCTCACACACAGTCACACAAGGTTAACCGATAGTGTGTTTTCAGCGTGACATGGGCAATATTTACCAATCTAGAAGAGTAGTGAAGAAGCAATGATGTGACTTGGACTTCTATCGAAGGGCAGTACACAATTGGGAATCAAAGTGGTAGAATGACATTCAGCAACTGGTGAACTGCAAACTAGCTGGTCAATGTGGAGGGCATTTATATTCTATTTTCCTCCCTGAAGAGGTGTGAGTTAATTGCTTGCTGGCAGAGTAAACAAAAAAGGGTCTGTAATGGACTGATTGTCTCAGTGTCTTGGGTGGGTAAGGTGACTAGGGAAGGTTTCAGTAGGAAATGTGCACAGCAGGGGTACTTGTCTGCCATGCCTGGGCAGTTTCTTTGACTATTGTTTTCTGAGGTCAGGCAGTTAAAAAGATTAGCTTAGAGCCATTAAGTCAGGCTTTCCCAGCTTATGAACTGGCCATTCTGAGGTCATCTCTGACTTACCTTTGCACATCTTCCCAGCCAGTGTCCCTTCTCCTCATGGCCTATGTACATATAACTTAATTTCATGCCAAGTAACATTTGCCAATTAGACTATATTAAAGTGCGTGGGGTGCTTGGCTGCTAACAGGACACAGGTTGTGCACATCTGCATTGAGATTTTACCAGAGTTGGCAGAAAATCATTTACCTTTAAATTTCCCAATGTGGCAGAAGATGAAACAGTCATGAAATTTCAGCTTGCCCATTTCCTCCTAGGCCCCAATATAAGCATGAAAGAATGGCAAGACAAAGAATGATAGAACCTTAGAGCTGGAAGAGACCACAAGGGCCACCTAGTCCAACCCCACCTTGTAAGAATACATAGCTAAAGCAAGCTGGAAAGATGCCCATCCAACCTCCATTTAAAGACCTGCAAAGTCAGAGTTTGCTAACCTCTTAAGCAATCTATTCCACTGTCAAACAGCCCTTACTGTTAAATATTAAGAACTCTCTCTCTCTCTTTTTTTAATGTGGAATCTTTTTTTCCTCTAGTTTGAATCCATTCATTTGTGTTCTGGTCTCTGGGTCAGCCAAAAACAAGCTTCTTGCATCTTCACATGATATGCCTTAAGATAATTGAAAGATAGCTGTCACGTCACCTCTAGTGTTCTCTTCTCCAAGTTAACATATCCAGCTCCCTCAGTTGTTCCTTATAAGCCTTGGCCATTTCCACACAGGGTGAGGGAATCGCCCCACACCACTACTTACCAGATCTTCTGGCGCCCCTGTCCGGTCCAGGCTGCTCCAGAGCAGTGCGTGCTCGTTGCTCCACACTGCTCTAGCATCAAAAATGGCAGCTTCCGGTTGGTCGAGGGTCTCGACCAACCACTGAAGCTCGCCAACCTAAAACCTGTCCCCGGCAGATCGCAGACTCACATTGGTGTGAGCCTGCAAATCTGCACAAGGGAGCAGGCTCGCAGTGGCATGCTCCATGCTTTTGAAGGACTTGATTTTTCTGGTCTTTCAAAAGCACGCTGGATGACCACTTGGGGTGGTTCCGGAGTAGGCTGAGGTACGGATCTACATTAAGTAGTCCTGACCCAGTCCACTCTCAGGTGCAGACGTTCTCCCTGGAGGATGGACTGCACAGTTTCAAATACCCTGTGCAGAAATGGCCCTTGTTTTCCATACCATTGATTGTATTGGTCACCCTTTTCTGGATACATTTCAGTTCATGGAAATCCTTCTTGAACTGTGGTGCCCAGAACTAGACAGGATATTCGAAGTGAGGTCTGACCAAAGCCCATCCCTTCAACAGAAGCAGAATGCAATATAATCATGCTAAATATACACAATCTGTATTCGACTTCTAGCTATTCTGCAATTATTTGTGCCCTGTTAGCTTCCCTCACCACAAATGTTTTGGCTTACCTGAGTCACCTTGACATGCTTGTGTTCAATTAGAAACAATGAGTACAAGTATCAAGATTTTGGAAAAACTGAAGTTGGTTATCAAGACAAAAATCATATGAGAGCTTTGTTTTATTCCAAAAATTCCAGAATATTACAACATCCTTATGGCAATAGTCAGTCTAGGACTATTGTTTTTGTCTTGGTTTACACTATTTATTCATGTGTATGCTTGGAATAATAATGATCCTGAGACTATATTTGCCATATTTTGCATACCAAGGGGGAAAAAAACAACCCAGACACATGAACTAGACATAACTAATATCTGTCCTTGGGGACAGGTATAAAATGTATGTTGCCACATTCACAATTTAGGTTCCATTGCCCCGGGCAATCAATTCAAAATTATTTGATTAAAAAACCATTGCATTAGCATTGCATTCTCAAGCTACCTCCTATTATCATTTTCCTGTTGCTTACTATAATGGTAATCAGTATCAGCTCTCATTATTTTAAAGTAAAAGAGTATAGTCATTTTCATCTTAATGATTGAAGTGATACACCTCTATAGGGACCAATTTTGAAGTACTCACTTAAGTTATAATGTTTTCATTGTTAATACTTGACAGAGGGCTCTTGTAGTCTCCGAGGTTTCCTTGACTCTCCTTGAATTTATTGTGGTGCCTATATACTCTTGCTTTTATAGAGCAATTTCTTGTCAGTTTTCCTCATGCTAAGCATACTACTAGCATCAACTAGAATCCGTGTAACAACTTCTTAGAAAGTATCACAAGTGCCATGAAGGAAAGCTGAGCAATCGTTTTATTAACAGAATGATGCTTGGTGTGTCTACTCAGAAGTAAGAAATGGGTAGAGGGTTTTAAAAATAATTAAGCATGTATAGCGATGTTCAAAAACAGGTTAGCTTATTTTTCAAGTTTCTATTATTTAATTTCCTATCCAGCTGTTTTGTACTTCCAGCTTTGTATTACAATCATTTTGTACTCCGGCTCATACAGTCCTCTAGTCATGTTGACCCTTGACCAGATGGCTAAGGGATTCTGGGAATTATATGACAAAAAAAGTGAACTTTTCCAGGCTCTGTGTGCACTCTATGTTAATTCCAATGAGATTGAGGTGGGATAAGGTACAATAAGGGCCATAGTTCTTTTTTGTCCCATTTCTATGCTACAAAAAACACTCTGTGAGACAAGTGATTGATCTGAAGTCACTCAGTGAATTTCATGATCTGTGGGGAATTGAACCCAGATTTCCTAAGATCCAGTGCAGCATCCTTAACATCTAACAAGCAAACCTCACTGGTAAGTTAAAATGAAGATAAGGATATTAGCATAAATAAAAACACTTGGAAAAATTTGGCATGAATCACATATTTTTCATTACAAGACAGGCATACAAAACAATATTAATATTGCCCACATACAACTAAATACAGAACTGATTGATTTTGAATAAGGAACATACACCCAGTATTTATTTATTTATTTTGAGCCCAATAGAATATTAAATCATTCTTCCTTGAAAGCTCTGTGGTCTAGCAATCCTCAAATGTCTCTCTAATCCACTAAGGTGCTGCTCAAGTTGTTTCTCTGCAAATAGTGTTAGTCTCAGAGCAACTGCAGAGAAGTCACATCAAATAGCAAACTTACAAACTGAACTTTGAAGGGACGTTTCCCTTGGACTACCAGTTGTAAAAAGAAACACTGCACAAACAGGGGTATCGTTTCCCCCATCCAAACATCTCTCTCTGTAAAATTGCCCCATGGTTCCTCTGGCCTACAAATAGGAGAGCATATCAAGTAAGCAAATCTCAGCTCTACTTTGGCCAAGTATGGGGAACAGACAAGTATGCTGGTAGACCATGCTATCTTTAAAGCAGTGCCACATTTTCCCAACATCGTGTCACTGGAATTTCTACAACAACATGTACAGTTTCAAATCTGAGACTTATTTTTTCTTTGTGAATCAGATTAAAAATGGTTAATCTGTTTCTTTTCATTCAGATCCGAACAGGTACGGTATCAGTGCCCTACTGAACAGGTAGGGTAGCCACAGATCATTAGAAGATTGTTGTTTGTTGCAATTCACTTTTAAGTTGAGTGTGAATTATGAAGACCCCATTGTAAGCTTTTCTTAGTAAGATTTCTTCAGAAGAGGTTTGACATTTCTTTCCTCTGAGGCAGAGAGAGTGTGACTTGACCAAGGTCACCCAGTGAGCTGAATGGGAATTCTCCTACACTATACTACAAAGTCCTCCAGTAACATCAAAATCAGTATACCATGCTGGTTCATACCGGTGTTAAATTGAGCAAGCTTCTTGATCACAGGGTGAACATCTGTATGTATTGGTAGAATGCTTTGAGTGACATATGAGCAGTTCTCAAGTGCATATATTTTGTTCTGAATGAGGTGTTAGCCTCTTGCATACTACCCAAAACCTGCCACTCCCAGTGAACTTGTTGCTATGGTGGAAATGTGAAGGGAGGGGACGGAGCAATGGAGACTCCCACTCATCCATTCTTCAGTTTGCAAGAGAAAAAGAGTCACATGAAAAAGGTCATTATTCTACTTCCTCTCTGCAGTGGCATCAGAAGCAGTTCCCAGTACCTCATTTCTTCATTCTCCCTCTCCACGGCCATTGAAATGTTGCAGTAGAAACTCCAATGGGCTTCACAGCTCTATGGGTAGAGTAGGATACACAAAACTTCACACCCGGACCAATAGTGCTCTGAATATACCATATAGCAGTGATGTAGACTCGGATCTACTGACTTGGACTCAAATTGGACTTAAGTCACTTCAGAGACTTGACCATAAATGACATACTGACTCGACTGGAGACTTGTATGTCTTTAGTAATTGACTTGCTGCCCTTGGTTCAGTAATATAACACATTTGTCCAGAAACCGTAGAACTTTGAACAATGCTTCCTTCTCTTTTTGCTGACTGGTCACATGACAATCTGTCTCAAGCCCAAAGTGTGAGCACATTTCTTGGGGAGGGGGGAAACATCGAATGGGTTAGGCAATGGGCTTGAGGCGGGCTTGAAGTCTGCTCATTATCTTGCTGCTGCTGCTGCATATCAGAGGAGGCTTCTAAAACCTTTCCCAAGAGCAGAAGGCAAGACTCTCCCTTAGAGTGCAGGGCACATTTCTCAGAGGGGAGAAGCAAATGTGTTAGGCACATGAAGGATCCTTCCTTCTAAAGCTTTTGAAGCTTCAGTAATGGGGAATAAGAAGGATCCTATTCCTTACTTCTGGAAAAATCCTCCAGCTTCCAAAATGGGAAGTAAGAAAGATCTTATTTCCCACTTCTGAAGATGCAGATGGCAAAATCACAAATATGGAGGGCTGACTCTGCTTAAATTATTAAAACTGAGTTTATTCAACTCTGTCCAGAAATTCTTGAGTATAGGTTGGCGTATAAAAGTTGGCTCCCTGATTTGATATGCCAGTGGTTCTCAACCTGTGGGTCCCCAGATGTTCGTGGACTTCAGCTCCCAGAAGCCCTGAGCATTGACTATTGACTATAGTGGCTGAGGCTTCTGGGAGCTGAAGTCCACAAAGATCTGGGGACCCACAGGTTGAGAACCACTGTGATATGTGATTTGAGATTTGACTTGAAAGTATCTTCAAGGACTTGAGACTTGACTTGGAGTAAAAGACTTAAATACATCACTACCATATAGGATCTTTTCCATTATCTAAATGAAACGTTATAGCAAAGGTCATCTCCTTGTTTTCCACAGCTATAACAATAGATTTGGATTTCACTAGGATATTATCTTCCAACACTTCTTTTAATTGCCTGGTTAGCCATCTGTAATCAATATGTATTCCAGGCATGAAATCATGGCTGAATAGCAAAGTTTCTCTGCAATTTTCCTTGTGCTCTAAGTAAAAATCTAAAGGGATCTTTATAAGACAAATCTAATTGAAGGTAATGTCATGTGAATTGATTGTTCAGAGGATGCATTACACAGTTTATCAAGACTATAAGAATGCTCTGCAATTAACTGAAATCTGCAGAGCAATAATATAATTTTATTCCAAGCAACTCTTAAACCTCCTTGAATATGTTTAAACAGATAATTAAAATTATAGCAATAGTATATAAGGTATCTTCAATGTTCAATAGTAAAGAAAAGCCAATCAATATTTATCAAGTATTCCAACTAATTGAGCAATCTATTTTCTACTAGCTCTGAAGTTGTTTAAATACATAGACGTATACTTAATGAGACTTTATAACTGATTATGGACTATTCCAATTTATTGGAAATATACATTAGGGCAAGTGCATCTTCACCAGGTTAATTGCCATGGCCTGCAGTTAAACTTTTAAATGACCAGGCTTTAAAAATTGTTATTGTTGTTGTAATAACCTAGGAGGAGAGCCAGTGTGGTGTAGTGGTTTAAGCACTGAACTACAGCCAAGGTTCAAATCCCCACTCAGCCAAGGAAACTCACCGAGTGACTTTGGGCAAGTCACACTCTCTGAGCCTCAGAGGAATGCAAATGCAAAACTCCTTTGAACAAATCTTTCCAAGAAAACCCTGTGATAGATTCATCTTAGGGTCACCATAAGTCAGAACCAACTTGAAGGCACAAAACACACAATAGTTCAGGGTGCTGCTTCTTGCAGGGGCTTCTGCTGTGAATCTTCTATTGATTTGATGTAGCTTATGTTCCAGCATCTATTGTTTTGTAAATTAAGCAGACTATATCTCTGAAAAAGAGTGAATTTGTGTTTCAGTGATTGTTGTCTCCGACACCCTCCCATGGTTCCTGATGAGTTCTGGCAAGAAAATTGCAAGCAGTAGCAAGTTTTATGAGCTGAAAAGGAAAGCAAAGATTGACTCCCCTCTGGTGTGCTCCATAAATGGAAGACTGTAAGGTGAAAAAGAGAACTGGTATGGGGGAAATTGCCAAGAGAAAGTCAGATTTTTTTTTTAAATCTTCCCTATCTTTTTTTTCTGTGTTTAAGACTTTCAGAACTCAAACTTAGGCAACTGTAGAGGTAAACAAAGATTTCAGAGTCAAAGCCAAGAAACATGCCACAGATAAGAAAAGAAGACCTTCTGTATCTGATTGATTGATTGAACGAATATCCTTCCTTTCTCTGAATATGGGATCCAAGGCGGTATACAACATTTTAATATGACAGTGCAATTAAAAGAAAACTCTTAATACAAAAGTGAAAATATAACTAAATCAAATTTCTGTTTAAAAACACAAATTAAAAAAAAAACAAATTTAAACAAGCATCAAAAACAAGTTAAAACAGTGTTCAAAAATGCTTGAAACATAAAGGCACCAGTCCTCATTAAAAGCCTTATTTGCAGCAACACACTAAAAAACAAAATCTTCTTTAAATAAAAAGGCCTGTACCTGAGAGCAGAAAGACAACAGGGAGGGGGCCACCCAGATCTCCCAAGGAAAAGAATTCCATAACTTGAGAGCAGCCATTGACAAGATTCTCTCTTTTGTCCTCAACTAGACTTGCCTGGGATGGTGGTGGGACTCAGGCCTTTTCGCACGACACTCTTATAGCGCGATTATTCCACTTTCAACCACCTAGGGAATCCTGGGGTTTGCAGCTTCAAGAGGGGCCACCCGGCCCCTCTGAAGCAGCAAACCCCAGGATTCCCTAGGTGGTTGAAAGTGGAATAATCACGCTATAGAGTGTCATGCGGAAAAGGCCTGAGACAAAGCCATCCCCTGTAGCTCTCAGGGCACAGGTAGGCTCACATAGAGAGATACAGTCTGTCAAACAGACTAGACCCAAACCATGGTCATGGCCAGTACTTCAAACTCCATCTGGAAACTGGACAGCAGCCAGTGGAGTTGTTTCAGCCAGTGAGTTATATGAACCCTATAACATGCCCCGGTCAGCAATCTGGCCACAGCATTTTGGGCTTGCTGGAGTTTCTGAACAGTTTCCAAAGGCAGTCCCACATAGAGTGTGCTAACAGTAATCCAAACAGGAGGTAACCAAGGCATGCATCAGTATAGTCAGATCTGATTTCTGAAGGAATGGACACAGCTAGCACAACAGTCTTTCAGCACTGAACCTCAGCCAAATGTGGAGGTAATCCAAGATGGAAGAGACAAAGATGAGGAACATATTGCATTTAGAACAAAATCATTCACTTAGGAAAGCCTAAACAGAAAGTCCTTCATAGCCTGTCCTGTCTATGTGGGCCTAATGGGCAGACCAAATAGATATGATAAAATCTAAAACTTAACAACACTCCACTTCCAGGAAAAAATTATAAGCTGTAGTAATGGCAGCATTCTGCCCAGGAAAGTGTCACACAGAATGAAAGGTCTCTCTCTTAGTTCCAGAAGATACATTCATGACCTTCATTGTCTCATGCCAGGGTTCCTGGAAAAGTTTCTCCATTTGGAGGAGGCATTACAAAACACAGTTTTTTGTTTTGTTGTTGCAAAACAATTCCATAACTTTAGCACTAGTTTGGAGGGGACTCCAAATTTTGGAATTTATATTGAAGATAAAAATAGTACCTCAACAACACCTGCTCTCAGGAACCAAGATCCGATATATGCTATGGGAGCCATGTAAAAAGGCTTTCACATTTTCCTGTGCACTTTTACAGCCCATACACTTTTCCAGGTTATGACTTGCTGGCATACTAATGGTTAGGTATGCAGTGAATAATACACATTAGAAATGAATTTAAAGGTGACTCAGGGCTGTAAGAACACTTGCATATGACTATGATTAAGTCTGTGTCTAATTTAAACACATGTAACTTCCTTAAAAAAAAAGCAGATTATTCAACAAAGGCCTTTTCCACACTTTGTTTTTAAAACGGGGTAGTGCGTCCTCCAGCGAGGACGTTTGCACTTGGGAGTGAACTGGGTCCGGACTACTTTCTGTAGTTTTGGACTTCAGCCCACTCCAGAACAACCAGAACTGGTTCTCCATGCTATTGAAAGACCACTTAAAACAGGTCTTTCAATAGCCCAGTGCGCCCCAGTCCATCGCTGCGCTCCTGTGTAGATCTACAGGCTCGCACCAGCGCGAGGCTGCAGATCTTCCGGGGGCGGGCTTCTGGCTGGTGAACTTCTCCAGTTGGTGGAGAGCCTCCATTTTCATCCCTGGAGCAGTGTGTAGCGCGGGCACGCGCTGCTCCGGATCAGCGTGGATCGTCGGAGGGAGTGCGCCAGTCTGGTGAGTAACAGACTGCCCCGTTTTCTTCCCAAAGTGAGAAAAAGCCCAAAGTCTCTTTTATTTCAGTGGAACTACTATAAATCTAAATCCATTCCAGTGCTTTCCAATCCAGTCAATTTCACTCATTCAGCTATGAGCATCCAGTGTTAAGAAGCAAGCCAGGAATGCATGCATGAACTGTCCCTTATCAAGCATACAATTTGGTTAGAACTAACCATGCTGTTGTATCACAGTTGGCACCTGCTAAATAAAGGGAAACGACATTGGCAGGAACAGATCTGTTGCATGTCTGTTCTTCTTTGAAATATTCTAAGTGCTTCTTATCTCCACCTTGGAACTACTTTTCATTGCTGGTTAGATCCCATGTTCTGGTGAAGTAAGTGATAGAGAATGCATGTCTACAGCAGAGCATCTGTACTGATTAAGAAGCAAAGACACCAATGGCTAAAAGAAACAAAGTAAAAGGCTTTATTACAGAAACTCCATTCTAAAATAGGAATGTTATTCAAGGTGCTATCCTAATCTAGACGTATTCTTGGGAAGAACTGGGACAAGAGAGAGCATGATGAAAAGAGGCAGAGAAACATTACTAAGAGTATCAGTTTACATCATTGAGGAATCAGGATAGGTAGAGCCAAGAAGAGAGGGCACTTTGGGTCACTCAAACTAGCTAGCTCTATTACTTCTGCCCATGTGAGGCACTCTGGATTCTTCAGTGCTAAGCGTTGTTGCTCTTCTAACAGCAAAAAGCTATGCTCAAAATAGCATTGCTACTGGTATGCTGTCCCATTTAGCTGTCTGGCTAAATGCTAAATAACTATTGGGCAGCAACCGTGGAGTGGAGAGTGAAACTGGGAGGAGATCTCTCAGAGACAACAGCAGCAGCATTTCAGATAACCGTGAAGGAGTTAATTCCGTGCAGAAGAATAGTAATCCACTCCTGAAATGTCTTTTATCTTGAAAACCATATGATGAAACTATCCAAAAGAAGCTATCCAAAATAAAGCTGGAAGAGAAGACTCTCAGGTCAGGAGGCATTCAGTGAGCTACTGGGGAAGAACAGAGAACAAAAGTGAGTAGCATTGGGTCTGATGATGCAACTGGACTCAAACCAAAAGAAGATCAACTGTTGACACATACAGAGGTGAAAGAAAAGTTTGAAGCTACAAAATGTATGTAGTAGGAACATGGAGAAGCATGAATCAGAGGAAATTAGAAGACTTACAACAAGAAATGCAATGACCAGGTATAGCTGTACTTGCTCTGAGCATCCTAAAGTGGACAAGAATGGGATATTTTCAGTCAGATAATTACATATTATTGTTTGGACTGGACTAATATTTGTAATTATCTAATTCCTATGATATCATGGCCTACTGATTTATGGATAGCACTTGTATAAACTGTCCAACAAGCTTTTTTGAAAAATAGGAAAGTAAGGAAAATAACACTGCAAGTATTTTTTTTAAAAAAAAATGCACCCAACTGCAGCAGCATTTAACACCACCGACAGTCTAAGACATTTCCAAGTACTTGTTCTCCACATTGTGTCAGAACAAGGGCTCTTTCTTTGACAGCCTGTTTTAAAAAGTGTGTGACAGCTTTAACTGTAAGCAACACTGAAGGACAGGAACCTGATTCCATCATTTCATGGCTGTCAGTTCCACTGACAGGAAGGTATATCTTTGGACAACACACTTCCCAGCAGCCGCTTTCATGAATAAGAACAAACTCCCATCATTAGTCATTTAACCCACAGAATATGACATCCAAATTTATTTGTGGTAGGCACTGATATTTGCAACATCACCAAGAATTCAAAATTGTCTTTTCTAAAGTTTGCCTTTCGAAGGTACAGCTGAAGGAGACAGTGTATTCAAACTTGTATGATGCTGACTTCTGCTTTGATTGCTCCAGGCTGTGTGGAGAACCTCTTGCCCTCAGCATCATCTAGCTTTCCAGATGTTATAGCCTCATTTTTCCTTTGTGTCTCTGGGAATAGCTCCTACTCCCCACTTCACCTCCATCCCCTGTGCACATGTGCGATGAGAGGCAGAGACAGGATGGCACACACAGAGACAGCGAGCTATGCAATACTGCAAACTTGACCCGTGTGTGACTCTAGCTCTGCTCATCATTGGATTCCTCTCTGCCTACCATAAGGTATGACTCTGTTCACCATCAGTGGTGGCTCATCGATGACATTTTCCATAGGTCAGCAACCTGTAATAATGGAAAGGTCCTGCACCCTGTTGTAAATGTGAAAATAATTAGACTTTTGCATTTTCAAAGTTTTGTTGCTAAGCAGGCTCCCCATAATACAAGAGCTGTACTTCCTTTGATATGGTACAAAAGCGTTATATAGCATGAACAGAAAAAGCTAAGCTCTTGATCTACTATTTTCTCTTATGTTTCAGGGACACTTAACTCCCCTTGCCTCATGAAACTGGTGACATTTCAAAGTGTTCAGAATTATCCAAGGGGGAATAGAGAACCTTTCCTGGTAGGGGCCATCATCTTTCAGTTTTGACCATAGTCACATCTTTCCTTTTGAAAGAATTTTCTTGTCTTGCTGTTGAGTTTAGTAATGCTCATCACCCAAGGTCATATTATTGGCATGTGTTTTATAGGGGGCTGCTGTGAATGAAGTTAAGCTGGTCTAGTATGCAAGTGGAAAGGTTCTAAAGGGAATTGCCCATTTGAAATGCATTATACTGATCCTCCACTGATTTCATTGGTTTTACCCATTTCACCCAGAAGTGTTCTGACCTTTTGTCCCTGACCAGTTGTGGACCAGAATTAGTATTCTGTCCAATCTGTCCTCAAATGTTTCTTCCTCTACTGTGAAAGATGGTTCAGTTTTCTGTCTCGTTGTCAAGGCACTTTAGGGTTTCTTTAGAAATTCTCTAGGTGGCATTTTTCATTGAGAGGCAAATGATGGTGGTCTTTTATCACTGAGAGGCAGCTGAAGGTGCCATGTTTTTCCTCGTTCTTTCTATCACATATATTCCCATCACAGTGCAGCCAATCTGACAGGTTGTGTTTCCTGATTTTTAAAAGCTCCACGGAGGTAGTTAGCTCATAACATCTTCCTCTCAGTTTTCATTTAAGTGTGGAAAATTTAGGAGGTGGTTCACCACTAAAAAACCCAGGCAACAGGAAAATATGACAACTGCACTATTCATTCTTTCAATTTCTCACAACTTTTCTCTCTGTCTACACCCATCCCTACCCCTCACTTAACCTGCACCCCCTGATCCCTTTAAAAGAAGCAGTTTGGAATTCCATTCAACAGGAGACAGTAGTAGTACTGTTTGGATACAGTAAAGGATTGGATGTGGGTGAATAGGCTGAGGTTTAATCCAGACAAGACTGAAGTGTAGGAAACACAACCTGGGATTGAAATCACAGTCTGTTTTTGGTGAGGTTACACTCCTTCCAAAAGATGAGGTTCATAGCTTAAGGGTGTTCTTGGGCTCAACACTGCTCCTGAAAAACCAGGTTGATGCACTGACTAGGAGCACAGTCACGTAGGGACGTGGGGGGCGATTTGCCCTGGGCAGCAATGTTTTTGGGGTGTCCCGGCCTGTAGCCACGCCACTGCATGCCCTGGCCATGCCCCAGCATGCCCCTGTGCACAGTGGCCATGCCCCTTGTGCCATAGCCCCCACCTCACCCCCCTTCACATACTCCAAGCTCTGCCACTGCAGAAGCAACTTTGCCAGCTCCAGCTGTGTGCCAGCTGTGCCCTTTCTTGGGGAAGACAGATCTAGTCCTAGTGATTCATGCCTTTGGCGACTCCTGATTACACTATTTTAATGTCCTCTTTGAGAGTCTCTTTGAAAAGTGCTTTGGAGCTGCAGCTAGTTCAAAAAGACTGGTGTCAGGTGTACATTTTAAGGACCATATAACGCCGGACTTGCAAGAACTGTACTGGCTTCCAATTTGGTTCTGAGCTCAATTCAAGGTGCTGGTGCTGACCTACAAAGCCCTAAATGACTTGTGGCCAGGATATCTGAAAGACCATGTCCTGTCCTATCAGCCTGCTGTAAATCTGAGATCTTTGGAGGAGGCCTGGTTGCTTGTCCCAATACCTTGTAATGTTAGGTGCTGAGTACATGTAACAGGGCTTTCTCTGTAGCAGCACCTTGACTGTGGGACTCCCTACACAAGGAAATTAGGCTGGCCCCATCTCTTTTAACCTTTTGGTGGGCAGCCAAAACAGTGCAGCTCCACACAACATTCCGTGTTTGAAATTGTTTTAACTGTTTTAAAAGTGGATTCTAGGATAGCTTTTAGACTGTTTTTAGGAGCTTTTGAAGTGATTTTAATGTGGTTTAAAATGTTATATCTTTCTATTGTTTCTATTTTTTATTTACTACCTCTAGATCCTTGTGAGGTAGGAAGTAATGCAGCAATTCTTTAAACAAACAAGCAAGCAAACATACATATCTGGAATCAAAAGCAGGCAGGGTTCAGTTGGCAACTAGTCTAATAGACGTCAGATGAGTTTGGTCTCAGGAATGAGAAAGCAAAGAAATTTATAATAATCTGTGATCTACTTGCCCTATTACCACCACAAGAAGAAAACATTTAGACCAAATCTCAAGTATTTCTGTTCTTATTTCTGAAGAATCCACATTGGCTTCATGGTTCAATGCCAGCGATGTGAGTCAATGTGTTGCTGTGGCCTGCAGCCAGATTTTTAATTAATTAAAATAAATTAATCTATCTTAAAAACAAACAAAACAAATCTGTAACGCACACTTTGAGGGTTCTCTTAACTTCCAGGCTCTGTGTTTTGTGTCTTGGACCTATAGCAGAGACAGACAGCTATACAGACACTCACAGACACAGATTCATAAACTTCTGCTATTATAGGGATGTATTTTAGTGTGGTGCAGTGGAGAGGGTGTCGTTGTAGAACTTGAAAGATCCTGGATCAAGTCACCACTGAAACTCAGTTGGTCACTTTGAACCAATTCATCTTTCTCTCAGGCCATTTCTGCACTACACTGTTATAGTGTTATTATTCTACTTTTATTATCTTGTGGAATTCTGGGATTTGCAGTTTAGGGAGGGGCATTTAGACTTCTCAGCCAGAGAGCTCTTTGGCCTCAGTAAACTACAAACCCTAGAATTGCACAGGATGTTGAAAGTGGAATAATTGCACAATAACAGTGTAGTGCAGAAATGGGCTCAGTCAACCTACTGCAACATTTGTTCTGAGGATAAAATGGGGAAAGCCATGTTTGCCACCTTAAACCTGTTGAGGGAATGGTGGGGGACAAATACAACTAAACGGGAACCCAAATTCATGCCATTGTTAGGTATAAATATAAATTACAGGAAAGAGGAGGAAGAGAGAAAATCATTATTCAGTGTTGGCACTCTTTCATACACTTATCAGAAAATTTCTTTGTTTATTTATGAATCTCAAAATATCAATGATACATTTTAGAATTCTCTCATTTTCAATGAAGGATTTTGACAGATAACATGTGTGTCAAAGAAAGGAGCTAAGAAGAAATCTTCAGAATAGTGTCTCCAAAGAGAAGAGATTCCTGCCTATGGCAACAGAAGAGAAAGAGAGGCAATAGACCTCTTCATCTGCACAATATATTGTGTAAGTGAGATAGGAAATCGGTTTCACTTTGCTTTTCATCAGAATTTACCAAAATCCACAAATTTCGAATGTGATAGAAAGTGGAACTGCCAGATTTTCCTGACCCTAAATTGCACTTCTGACATTTGTAATTCAATAAACGAAAATGGAAGATGTAAATAACATGATGACAGATCAGGTGTAACTGGCACTCAAGTGGAATATGGAGAAACTCCATGTCATGAGTTGTGCTGTCTATCCAAAAATAATAGCGCCATGTTAGATGCCAAAGGAGAAATCTCGGATTATTTTCTTCCACAAGAAAATCCTCATTCGGCATAAGCAACACAGGATCCATGGGATGCAAATCTCTCTCTCTCAAGAGCTTAGAAGTCTACCCGTATAAATCACTGCTTTTGTGATGATGATAGACATTCAATTTGCTGCTTGAAGTAGTTCTTTGTGGGTTTTATTTTGTTAACCTCATGCCTTTTGCACTATCTAGAAATCCCCACTGCTAAAAAATTGCATTTATGCAATGCATGTAGTAAATAACAAGACCCAGTGACAAAGACAAAACTACATGTAACTTAAGGAGACTTGTGATTAGCGCTTTCTTTCCCTCAGAACAGGCATGAGTTGGAGGAAAAATTGCACTGGAGCAATAGTGCAATGGGAGAGACCTTAGATTAACATTTTCAAGAATAAAAATGTCCTCTCTGTCCTGCAACAAAATTAATGTGATAGTGTTTCAGACAGGACTGTGGAGTCAGTACACCAACACTTCGACTCCAACTCTTTTATTTTTCTACTGTCCAGATTCAATACTGACTCCTTCATAAATGGTGAATGCATATTAATAAGTAATAACAAATTTGCTGTAATAAATTGGAAGCAGAAGGCATTTCATCACCACCACATGACTCATCAGGTAACTTAGATGGATCAAACATAAAGTATATTTCTTTGATTAAGTGTAAAATATTGATATAAAATTTGCCATATGTTATAATTTTTGTTATGTGCATTTAAGTTGGTTTTTCCTTATGGAAACTCTAAGGTAAAACTATCAGGGGGTTCTCTTGGCAAGATTTGTTCAGAGGAATCTTCCATTGCCTTCCTCTAAGGCTGAGATAATGTGACTTGCCCAGGATCACTCAATGGGTTTTCATGAGTGAGCAGGGATTTGAACCTTGGTCTCCTAGAGTCCTAGTCCAACACCCAAACCACTACATCCCAGTGGCTCTCTATTATAACAGTATAAGTGTTTTATTTTGAGTCCAAGGTAAGAGTTGGGACATTTCTATCAATTGCAGACCAACAGCTCCGGTTGCACAAATCGAGAGAAGGGAAACATTTACCCCATTCTGTTGTTGCTACCTGACTGGTAAGTCAATGAAAACAGTTTTCGTAGGCCTTTTCCATACCTTACCTTATTGTGTCACCCTGCGGTCGTGATTCCAGCAGCACCTCTCCCAGGAAGGGAACGTGACAGGAACATTCCCCTCTGCAACTGTCTCCCTGCAGAAGGGAGTGCAAGGGGCATGCCTCTTCCTTCTGCAGTGTAGCCGGGCTGTTTCCCAGCTGGACTGGGTCAGGAAGCACCTCCATCGCATTTTTGGGCTTTCCATAGGGCAGGTAAGTATGGGACCATTGCGTGATTGGGGGGTCATTGATGGAGAAAGTCCATCGATTTATCCCGCAATCACACTGGCTGGTGATGTGAGAAGGGCAGGACTGCGACGGCAACATGCAGAAGTGTCATCATGCTCCCATTCCTTTTGTGTCACCATGCCAGGAGGACACCAGTCTGTGGAAAGGGCCTTAGTTTCTTTGCAGCATTTACATCCCATCTCAAATGTTCTCTAACTGAAGCAGGCATGGTTTCCTAAGCCCCATCTCTCAGGCCAAGGGACTGAGGATCCTTGCCGATTGTCAGCTAATTCTCAATTCTGTTGAGGTTACCTTTATCAACTCCTGGTCATCCAGATAACGATGGCGGTTAAACTAGACAGGCTAGATTAACATGAACATTCCACTTAAGCTTTTTCAAGTCTTGGAGTTCCAGGATATTTACATGGGAATGAACTGACTCTTTTGTTACTATTTTAAGCTATGTATCATAAATATTCATATAAATAGATATGCATATACATATACATTCCCCTCAGGGAGAAACATAGACATAGCAATGCCTGGGCACTTTAATTTCATTACATTCCATACCTTTGTATATAAAGCATCTTATATTAAGTCATATAGCCATCATGTTCACCTGGGTTTTCATCTTAATACTCAAACAATTATCCAGATTAATCTTAGCAAATCTTATGATATTAATAGTGTGTAGGCATATATCTCTCCTAGCCATATCTTATCAGTTTCAGCATTTAGGGCAGCATGTCAGGGCTTTCAAGTTATCAGGAATAAGCATATCTAGAAGGCTGAGCTCTTGCCTTCTCTTCCTGGACTGGAAGCATGCTGAATAGCAGCCCAGTTACCGTGTCTCTAACTTAACTCTTCCATTCTCTCTTAACACCCCTGCAAGGCATTGCTTATCTAATCAGATATTTAAGTCCTGTCATTTCATTTGGTAAATTACAATCTAACTCACACCCCACTTTTTGAATACACCCAACCTGCAGGACAACCTGAAGTCATTCTTTGCAATTTTTGTTTACATCCTTTAAAGGAATATCTGGCATCCTTCCTAGGACTGAAATCTAAACACGGATTTGTCTGTCTTTTATATAAGGCAAAAAATAGACTGATACTTTAATGAATTTTAGGCTCTATATTCTACAATCTAGAGATTTCTACCAGGTTATGTGTTCTTATTTAGTGATAGAAAACATTTTAACGGTACATGCACAGGCTGAGGAGTCGCCAACTAAAATTTGTCTGGCCTGTAACATAATCACCTGTTAATGTGTGCATATTCTGGCATGAACAATCCCTAATATATGCATTTTATTCATTGTTTTCAGAATGGGATTTTATTTATTTATTTATTTTGATAACAGCTCCCAGAATCCAACAGTCACTGGCCATTCTAAGAGGTGGAGTCCAACAAGATAATTTTTCAAATTGATTAGTACACATTTTCCAAATCTCTACCTTTCTTTTTTTCTTATATATAAGTCAAAATCTGGGGAAAACAACCACCAGTGAAAGACCTGGACATTTGTGGTTTCCTCTCAGTGGAAAGAAACTCAAAGATCTCTGTATAACTTCCTTAATTGCATACGACAAATTACACAACTCATTAAAAAAAAAAACCTCAATATAAATTCCTTTTCCTTCCCTAAGTGGATGGTAGAGTAGAAGTATGTTAAGATACATCCCTAGCCCAACTTAAAATTTAAGCTACAATAAAATATAAGGCTATGAAACTCACCTTGGATTGGGGGCAAGCACCATACAGGTTTGTTTTATTCTCAGAGGTGATCATCTGTTTATAGAATTCTGTCCCTCTGGAAACTTTCTAACTATCTCATGTTATCCTTATACTACCAGGTGAAAAATGCTCTTTTTCTTGAATTTTCTGCTGTTATGATATTGGCAACAGCTTATTACTGACAAATTTTACCAGTCATTTTGTTACTTTCTTGTAGATTTGATGATAACCATGTTTAACTATTTTTTTCCCCTGAAAATATCCCACTATTTGCAGAATTTTGTTTCAAAAATCAGATGGAAAGAAGTTCAGATTTTAAAAATATGAATGTGTGGAAAAGGACAGTGAGAGATTTGCTCAACTAAGCAGAGTGGCTTTAGCACTTCTGACAAGTTTGAGGTTAGGTCCTATGTATTGAGTTGGGTTTGTGGGTCTGAGTTTTCCCTAATTTGCATCTGTTAAACAGCAGGCAAATGCAACATGGACTCCATAATCCCCATGTTAGTAAGAGATACTGCTATTGAATTTGACTATGAGCATTTAATTTCAGTATATTTATGATAGGAATTTACCAAATTTTGAAATTTCTTCATAAATTAGATTATTTTTTTTTTTAAAAAAATGAATGCAGGTAAAAGTGAAACTAATAGATTTGCCCATTGCTAGACCTCTATGTATGGGTATTTATTTATTGTATTTGTAGGCTGCCTTTCTCTGGGAATTGGGACCCAAGATGGCTTCCAACAATAAATACATATTAAAATACATTTTAAAAAATTAGACGCATTAAATACATTATGGGTAAGACTGCTTCTTATGAAGTTAGGAAATTATCATCTTAACCCATTCTTCTCATGTTCAGCAACTAGCATTCATAATGTGCTGATAAAAGACTTCCTGTTATGATGAGCTGAGAAAGAGGCAGTCTCCACCCTTGCCCAGCTAATTCTATGTCTGTATCCACTAATATGTAGAGAACAGCACCTGAAATCTACCTTGGAAGTGGGGTGACTGCCAAGAGGTCACTTGGACTACAAGATCTGTGACCAGCCATGTCTTAAAGGGAGTTCTTCATTCTTTCCTTGTGTTGATTCAGCTGGCAGAACTCCTCAACACCTTTTTCGCCTCAGTTTTTTCCCAAAAGGATAAAAACACTCAACCTTGCGGTTGGGGAGCAGGTGAGGAAGTGGGGGAAATGCAGCACAGAATAGGTAGAGAGGTAGTACAGGAATACCTGGCCACACTGGATGAATTCAAGTCTCCAGGGCCAGATGAATTGCATCCTAGGATTTTAAAAGAACTAGCAGAGGTCATTGCGGAACCTCTTGCTATAATCTTTGAAAACTCTTGGCGGACCGGAAAAGTTCCAGCAGACTGGAGGAGGGCAAATGTTGTCCCCATCTTCAAGAAGGGGAAAAAAGAGGACCCAAATAATTATCACCCAGTCAGCCTGACATCAGTACCTGAAAAGATCCTGGAGCAGATCATCAAACAGTCAGTTTCTAATCACTTAGAAAACAATGCCGTAATTACGAAAAGTCAACATGGATTTCTCCAAAATAAGTCATGCCAGACTAATCTTATCTCTTTTTATGATAGAGTTACTTGCTTGATAGATGAAGGGAATGCCGTGGACATAGTATATCTTGATTTCAGTAAGGCCTTTGACAAAGTTCCCCATGACACTCTTGCAAAGAAGCTAGTAAGATGTGGGCTGGACAGGGCTACTGTCAGGTGGATTTGTAACTGGTTGACTGACCGTACCCAAAGGGTGGTCACCAATGGCAGGTTCTCATTCTGGAGAGAAGTGACTAGCGGGGTGCCACAGGGTTCTGTCCTGGGCCCGGTGCTGTTCAATATCTTCATTAATGACTTGGATGAAGGAATAGAGAGCACACTGATCAAATTTGCAGATGACACCAAATTGGGAGGGGTTGCTAATATGCCTGATGACAGGATCAAAATTCAAAAGGACCTGGACAGGTTGGAGAGCTGGGCCAAGGCTAACAAAATGAATTTCAACAGAGAGAAATGTCAGGTCCTACACTTAGGTAGAAAAAATGGTATGCAGAAATATAGGATGGGGGACACGTGGCTGGCTAACAGTACGTGTGAAAGGGATCTAGGAGTCTTAATAGACTACAAGCTGAACATGAGTCAGCAGTGTGATGCGGCAGCCAAGAAAGCCAATGCAATTCTTGGTTGCATCAATAGGAGTATGGTGTCTAGATCGAGGGAGGTATTGGTACCACTTTATTCTGCTTTGGTTAGACCTCATCTTGAATACTGCGTCCAATTCTGGGCACCCCAATTCAAGAAGGATATGGATAAGCTGGAGCAGGTCCAGAGAAGGGCAACCAAAATGGTGAGGGGCCTGGAAGCTATGCCCTATGAGGACAGACTTAGAGAGCTGGGTATGTTTAGTCTGCAGAAGAGAAGGTTGAGAGGGGACATGACAGCCATGTTTAAATATTTGAAGGGATGTCATGTCGAGGAGGGAGTGGGCTTGTTTTCTCCTGCTCTTGAGACCAGGACAAGGAGCAATGGATACAAGCTGCAGGAGGGGAGATTCCACCTGAACCTCAGGAAGAATTTCCTAACGGTCAGGGCTGTCCGGCAGTGGAATGTGCTGCCACGGAGTGTGGTGGAGTCTCCTTCGTTGGAGGTTTTTAAGCGGAGGCTGGATGGCCACTTGTCGGGAGTGCTTTGAGGGTTTTCCTGCATGGCAGTGGGTTGGACTGGATGGCCCTTGTGGTCTCTTCCAACTCTACATTTCTATGATTCTATGATTCTATGATTCAATAGAGAAGTGGATATCTGGCATCCACGAAAGGACATGTCTGGTAACAAGGAAAAGGTGGAAAGAAAAAGGAGAGTGAAGGAGATTTAGGCTGGTCATACCATAAAGCAGAATGGTATCTATTCCTCAAGTGGAAGACACAGTAGACACAGTAGAAGCTGCAGTAAAAGTACTGCAGCTGTGTTACTAAGCAACTTGTCAATTTGGAAGGCACAGTTTTGTCCTCATCCCAACCTTTCCTCATGCCCTAAACTAGCCAGCTGCCCTCAGGTATGATGATTGTTCACTATTTCATTTGCCAGCCTAATCAGAATCCATACATTGAATGGAGGGCATGGATTTGCCTCAGTTAGCAATATACCTTGGCCTGAACAGCAGTAGAAGTTTTTAAGGTTTTTAGTCATAGGATAATCATAAGGAGGCATGGGAGACATCACAGCACTCTTCTCCACTAGTCCCAGATATACTAACTTCCAATAACAGGGTCTTTAACACATGAATAGGGGTTGCAGGATGTTTTGACACTTGTTTCACGTAATGGATTTTGCAAGGAGACAGAGCTATGTTCTCTGATGACAGAAAGATGTCTTGGCAGTTCTCACTTACCTTTAGACTTCTATTACTTGATTCACAATTCTTAGTGTCTGGCAGTCTGTTCAGTTAAATTTAATGGAAATGAGTCCTACAGAATTCACTGAGTCTGTTACCATGCCACATACCCCCAATGCATGGTACAGTCTAATTGGTGAGAAATATCATTTAATTGGTAAGAGATATCATTTCTAGTACAAAAATCATACACGTGGTTGGAAGGCCTGTGGACAAGGACTCTAGTTGGAAGCTAAGACAGATGACCTCAGCATGGCCAGGTTGCAAGTTCAAAAAGATTAGTCAGGAAAGCCCCAGCACTGATGGGCTTGTGACAATCCTCTCAGCGATCCAACCTTCAACCACAATAGCGAACAAAACTGCCTCAATGAAGCAAACTGATAGTCATCATCTTGTAACCTCTTTCCATGGAAACTCTCTTTTGTTCCTTCATCTGCCCAGACATTAAGAGACTATTACCACTCCTATCAATGCTTCATCACCTGGAATTAAGACCATTAGTCTATTCCAGACCTCTTTTGTTTGCTCTGCCAGAGAGTAATTAACACATTTCCCTTTAGGGCTAGAAACAGGGTATTTAAACCCTGGCTCCAAGTCCAACAATTTGTCGTATCTTGGACACATATAGACATGTCTTTCTGTCCATTGACTCTCTGGTTCTCATGTCCTGTGCTACCCTCAAACTCTTGTTTGAGTCATCTTGCTTTGATGTTCTGCTTCTGGAATGGTCATTATCACCCACTTCACCCCAAATCTCTCACCATCCAACATTTGCCTCCTTTCTCTTTACTAGGCTTGTATAGTTCATGAGACTGCTTGTGCGTGTCTGTGAATCCCCAATAAAAACATTCTTTTAACTCTCAACTGATGTCCCACAGTTAGCACCAGTATACACAGGAGAAAAGGTCCTGTGATTCCCCACCTCCCGCGGGTCTCCTTTGAGCTCTAATTCCCCACCTTCCAAAGGAGATGCACTGCTGGAGGACCTCAAGGTTCCCCACCTTTTGGGATAACAAGTCTGTGCTAATAGCCTTTCACTAATGACTAGTCCATGTATCTGGATCTATACAGAGAAAAACCGTAACATCAGACTCTGTTGATAATTGGCTGCTGTTGTTTCTTTCTCCACCATCTCTGTTACAATATTTGAATTTCTTCTCTTTATGGTAAAGCCATACTAATATAAAATTAATACCATTTTAAAAACCTCAGAATTTGGTTTCAGAATCAAAAAAACATAAGGCACTGAAATATGAAACACAATAAAGATATCAGAAGCTAAATCGTAAAAAGACATCATTTGTAGGTCCTTGGTTTGGAAAGTTGGTGTACATCTTGGACTGGCTGAAGCAGTGAGAGCTTGAAACTTGAGTTTTTAAAAAAGAGGAACATATTGGGCAAGATTCTACATTGTGTTTGTGTAGTATAAATCTATACTTACGTAATTAGATGGTGGTTATGCTACATTACCTTTCTAATGAATACCAACACTGTACAACTGACAGAATATTTTCCAATGTTCTTGCTTGTTGTTTCATTGTGTAATGGGGAATGTGCATTGGCTGTTTCTGAAAACCCAGTAAATTAAATGGTATGCTGAAGGCACTGACAAATAGTTAACTTATCCTTGAAGAATATGCAACTGCAGGACTGGAATTCCATGCTGAGTAGAACTATTGAATAAACTGTTGAATGGCGTGTCAACATGTAGGTAAATCCATCTTATTGAATAGCTTTAGTGTAGATGACACCTCAGTGCTCTAGTTCTGGAGTGTTCTAATTGTACAGCTCCAGGATTTTCCAGAAATTGTACCACTTGTGCTAGAAGTAGAGTGTCCTATCACTAGGGAGCTTTAGAGATATAGCTCCAGCATGCTTCAGAAATGGTTTCATTAGTACTTCTGGAAGACATCTCAGAATGCTGGTAGATTTCCAAAGGACCCACATATCAGGCATGGCTTGGGTTTTCAGAAAGACTAAACAGAGATTAGAAGGCAATAAGATGGTTTCTGTGCCTGCAATGAGTTAATGGGGAGAAGCCATTAGAGTGCGCGCGCGTGTGTGTGTGTGTGTGTGTATGAGAGAGAGAGAGAGAAATATTGAGACTCTCCATTTCCCCTATTCTGGAAATAAGAGGTTTTGGCTGCCTATACTACCAGAAGAAACAAATTATAAGCAACATGTTCTTCTGTAACAATGGCAGCAGGTGACTTCTATGCCATTGGAGTGGTACGTTGACTCTGGGTTTTAGTTCAGGCTGTAAATGGATTGTACAAGGAGCTAATCTACCTCTAACATATATTTTGTAGCTTGGATAGCTCCTTTAAAGTTCAGACTAAAATTCAGAGTGGACTTCCCAGCCTACAGATGGGGGAGGCAGTACATGCAACTAGATGTAGCTCTAGCAAGGCGAAGGTACACACTTTGGGTATATCTTTGGACCAAACACTGTCCCTTGAAGCTCAAGCTCTTTGATGGCCTGAGGTATTTGGTAGGAAGAAAATGTATTCATTCCAAATGAGCTCACATAGATAGCTTTAGTTAGAGCTGGTGACAAGGAAGATTAACAAGAAATATCAATGATGACCGCCTTAATTATGGGCTAAGGACATAATGAGTCTGTGTGGATGCTCATCTTAGCTCTTGGCTTTAGAAGGCTTAGAGGTGCCTTATTTTGTCAAATTTGAAAGAGTTAAGGCAAGAGTCCTTCATTATGATCCCTTTTATTGAAAACCAAATAACTAAGAACCCAAAGATGTTCCTAGATGGGCAAGAAAAAAGGAGTCCCAGATAGTAATGGGCAAATGTCCACTAGACCTAAATCTGGCAGTTACTACAAAATGAAGTAAAACCCAATAAATCAGGACACACTTGTGTAAATTTAATTGATTGAGTATACCTCTCATTTGTTGTTGCTGTGTACCAATGAGTTGTTTTTGACTCAGTGTGACTCTATCATGGGGTTTTCTTGGAAAAATTTTGGGGTGGGAGTTTTTTTTGAAGGGAGAGTGCCATTATAATCTTCTGAGGCTGAGAGAGCATAACTTGCCCAAGGTGATCCAGTGAATTTCCCTGGCTGTCTCCCAGTCAAGCACTCAAAACCTCTGGCTATTTCTACGCTAGGCTGTTATGGTACTATTATTCCACTTTCAACATCCTATGGAATCCTGGGGTTTCCAATTTAGCGAGGGGCATTTGAGGCCTTTCCCTAAATTGGATTCCATAGGATGTTGCAAGTAGAATGATAGCACTGTAACAGTCTAGTACGGAAATGGCCCGTCTCACACTGGCCCTGAGATCTGTTGCATTCATAAATTTGATTGAAAGAACTTGATTTATTATTAATACATTTGGATGAAAGTGAAACTGAGAACTAAATCTCATTATTAGTCCCAGTTACTTTAGTTGAGTCTGTTAGATTTTAGGTCTCAGTTTCACTGTCATCTATTTTTCTTTAAAGTTCTTTCTGTCAAATTTATGAAGCAGTGTGTTTTGTTCTTATAAATATTTGAATAAATATAATTAATGTCCATTTTTACAGGCTATATTCAATAGCTGCAAATAGCCCTTGTACCTGCCTACTTTTTTTAAAAAAGTGGATGCCAAAGATTAATTTGTGACTTTCAGATGTTGGTTATAATTGAAACACTCTTTTTTTTTTTCTTTTTTTGGTTCATCATAAAAGATTTAGAGGTGACCTTTAGCTTCAAGGAGTTGTCTACTTATTCAGGTGCTAAACTGGTTAAACGCTTGTCCTGTAACAGAAACTTTAAATCAATATAACATTTTGCTGGCCAGCATCACCACATCCCTAGAAGCTAATTTCCAGCAGTCATAACTAAACAGAGAAAAAGAGAATATCAGTCATCAATCCCAGAAAAGAAAAAGGGTTGAACTGGAACCTGAGAATCATCAAGAGTAGAAAATGCAGCAACCAAGAAGCCACAGTTCTCAAAGGGCAATGAGAAACCTTGGAGACTATAGATAAGCAAGACATAAAAAGCAAAGGCCAGTATGCGTTCAGGCTCCTATTAGCTGACCTCAGTGTAAACTGTAGCCCATCAAAGACCACTGGTGAAGAAGAAGGGAATTAACCTCTTAGAAAATATATAGCGCTGAGATCAAATTATCATGACCTTTGTCTCCCAGAAATGTAATCTGCGAACAATTATCCTATGTTCAGTTCTCTCTGTTCCAGAAAAAAATATGCAGCCATACACAGAAAAGTTAAAAGTATGCATTAAAATTAAAGCAGAATTATGAAAGCAGCAGTGTTCCTGTGCTAGTTGAAAATAATTGTTGCAATCATGACTGTTTGTGCAAATTCATTAAGTTGTGCAGTTTGTCCTAAGCTAGTGCTTGGCTATTAACAATATCGCTGAGCTGAACTTTCTCAGAAGATTTAAAAAAAAAATCTTTCAGATTTTTCATATTTTTTTATAAGAATTGGCATGAGTTCACAGATGTATTCTCCATAATTTTTTGGTTTGTGTTTGTAAAATAAAAATATCATCACTGTTAGGTCTAGGCACTATGCAGGTTCCAAATCTGTAGCAAAGATGCCAATACGGTTGCTTCTGCAGCTGCTGCTTGTAGCAAAACTTAAGAGCTGGGGGTGGAGGAATGTACTACTGCAGATGCTAATCATAACCTCCTAACAAGCAACTGCGGAATTTCTGAATTTCCATTTCCCTTGTCTCTAGTGGACTGGATGTAGAATTCCAAGACATTACATGCACACAAGTTTAGTTTTTTAATTTGTCTTTCTTTTTTTTTAAACACAGATAAGAGTGGTTGCTCAGTTAAAGATAATGGAGACAGCCTGCAGATATCTGCATGTGGCCAGCAAAATCTAGAGATGGGGATTCCTCACAATCCAGTCTGTTATTACTTACTACCTTCTATATTCTTTCATCTAAATTCTGGTTGAACAATGATTTGCATGATATTATTGACTCACTTCTTTGATGGATATTAGACATTTATATCCTGCTTTTCTTCTGACGCATTTGTATGTGGATGGGTTGTGGGGATAACTAAAATCGTGTTTGATGGATTGATTGATGGATGGAAGGATGGATGGAGAGACAGAAATTATTGGATATATATCCTGTTGGATATTTATTTATTTAATTTATATCTGACCTTTCTCCCCTGACATGATTCAAGGCAGCCTCCAATCATTTAAAAACACAGCTGTTGTTGTTTCACTCCTTCAGGTCATATCTGACTTACGGAGAACCTAAGGTTTCTTAGCAAGATTTGTTCAGAGAGGTGTTGCTATGGGCTTCCTCTGAAGCTGAAGCCGTTTGACTTGCCCAAGGTCACCCAGTGGGTTTTGATGATCAATCAAGGATTTGAAATCTGGTTTCCAGAGCCCTAGTCCATTTCTGCACTACACTGTTATAGTGCTATTATTCCACTTTCAGCATCCTATGTAATTCTGGGGTTCATAGTTTAATGAGGTCAAAGAGCTCTCTGGCTGGGAACTCTCAACACCCCTCCCTAACCTGCAAACCCCAGGATTGCATAGGATGTTGAAAGTGGAATAATAGGATTATTAACAGTGTAGTACACAAATGGCTTTAGTTCAACATCCAAACCAGCGCAACATACTGTCTTAAAAAAAAGAAAAAGAAAAAAAGAAAACCAATTAATGCTAAAGTTAAAATAAAATGAAACCCTAATTCTATTCAAAAACACACACTAAAAACAGATTTAAAAACATATTTAAAATATAAAATAGAAACATAACACACACACACATTAAAGCTCTGTCTTCCACAACGTCTTAAAAAGCAAATGCCTACCTAAACTGAAAGGTCTTTACTTCTGTACATCCTAGGAAGGGGAGTTCCACAACTTGGGAGCAACTACCGATACTCAGGATGTATGTATGTGCATACACATATACACATGCGTGCACACACATGCATATGATGGGGGGGTGTATGTGTAGCTGGGATTGAGTTGGTGACATATGCAGCTGTAAAATGGTGTGTACATTCTTTTAAGGTTATTGTGTAAGGAAGTATCCAGCAGCTCTTTCGCAGAATGACCCCCATGTATGCACAGCCTACCTATCAGCTGCCAGACATAGATGGGTTACATGCCATACAGTGGCCAAAGAAAGTGGGGGCACTCAGGCAGCACCCAGCTGTTTTTCTGCAGCCAGACACATAAGAAACTGACATCATCCAAGACCTCCAGAATTGCAACCGACAGCTGCCGGAGCAAGCTCTGGAGCCCCCCAGTCAATAAATGGCAGTGGAGACATGCTCCAGATGACAGGCAGGCTGCATGGAGGCTCAGGAGAAGAGGTAGAAGTCCATAGGCTGTTGGTCCTATGCTGATGTACTGGAGAGATTGCTGGTTTCTGTCCTCCTGTGGAAGCAGCTGAGATGGCTTTCAACTGCATTTCTGAGTAGCATCTCTTTATGTGGTTATATTCTTACTAATTTGATGTTGCATTTATCAACATTTTCCAGGACAGACAAGAATTCTGCTAGTAAAATGATGGATCTAACAGGAGAGGGTATGATACAGTGCATGTTATATTCATCTGAAATTCAGATGAGACTTCCAGTTTTAATGGCTTCTCATAAAAATACAAAGGGGACAAAGAGAGAAAGGGAAGTGCAGAAAAAGGCATCTGGAGAAATTGTCATTCCTGTTGAAGTGACATCTGGATCATCATTTAGTGGTCTCCATACTGTTAAATGCCTTGCCGCATTATGTGCCAGAGTCATTAGTACGAATTAGGTTCTGTTTGCATTACAAAATGTAATGAATTACATTAGATAGGAATGTCTTCTGCATAATTCTGACTCGTAATATCCTCACTGCATGGTTTGTGGGGAAGTTCATAAATTGACATTGTTTAGTTTTCAGGCATCTGAGACAGCATCATGCAATCTTGCTCTAAGCTGCCTCTCTCTTGCTTTGTTTCTGAAGAGCTAGGACTTATAATTAGGCTACCAGGTACACATGGTAGAGTTATTGGAGTAGGCATGTACAACAGCAGACGGCCCTTTACTGAAACCGTATCTTAACATCCTGAATAGGGGCAAAATGTGGTTCACCGCCTGGCTTCTGCACATTGGGAAGGATGCATATTAAGCACAAGTGATTTCACTGATTTCTACTTACCACATAATCCTCACGACTCTGTAAAAATATTGTAAAAAGAAAATGTTGCACATAGGACCTGGGCGACCTGTTGAATGGGGTAAGTTGTGGTGTGAGAAAACAAAATCAAATTGATGTACCTTTCATTAGTGAAGCCTTTCTGACAAGAGATTCTTACTCATTGCTGAGGTGAGCATAGAACACCCATGTCTGTAATGGAACAGGAGATCTAGTACTCTTCCTACGGCAAGGCAGCAGATCAAAAAGAGATCACACATGTACATACAATTTGCACATGTATAATCCTTCTGCACACAAAGACAACCTGCAGATGTAGGTCAGGGGCTGGAAATACTGCTGCATTTTCAAACTGTCACCTGCTGTGTCTTGATTCTTCACTGACTCGACATAAATGCATATATGCTTTATAATAAGCTTGCTCATAACATGATAATGGGATTCTCTGTAGTATCCTGACCAATGGAACGAAAACATTTTTTTCCTGATACAGTGAATTTGTAATCAGGTCCAAGTGTGGAATTCTAGATTTAAACTCATTCTTTCTTCTATGGAGCTTCATGTTGCATGTGTGTGATTTCTAGGGCCTAGGGAAGTCTCCTATCAGAGTGAGGGTCGCTTAGTTTCAGTGAATTTGCCACAATCAGACCACAGTTAAGATCCCAGAAGCTCCATAACATTGTAACTGTGATTTAAGCACCTAACTTTGAGCACTAGATATCCCTTTGTGATATCAAATAATTTGACCTTTCTGTGGCACCTTGGCTTATAATGTTTGCCAGGATCCTGAGAAAAACAGTCACAAGGAAGCAGCTGTTAATAATGGGAATTACAACTTCCTCTTGTTAAAGCGGGCATTTCAAAAAGCCTTGACTTGGATTGTTATTTGGGATCTGGATGCTATTCCTTTCATCTTACAAGATACCTGATTCACGCCCATAAATAACAGATTGACATTTGGGCTGCGTGATTGACGTTTTGTTCCACTTCTAAGCCTTTTGGTGCATTTCAAAAAGTTAACTTTGATCTCAAAGTTTATGACATGAGTCACAGGCATAAAAACCCCTGATTGTGACAATTGAGGGGGCCGCTTTTCAATGTCATCCTGTCCTGCTACCAGTTTACACAGCGGGCTCCAAGGAAATTCCATTTTCTCTCCATCTCCTCAGGACTTCTGAACAGGTCGTATTGCTTATTCCTGACTTCATTTCTATTTCCTATTTCTTATTTAGTTAGTGTGTGATTGTTGTCTTATTTGTTTACCGTTCAATAAAACATCACGTGGTTTATTCTGATTTGTTTTGTTCACTGATCTGACTCCGTAGACATAGAGCTTAAAAGGTCCTAATAAGTTGCCCTCCCTCTCGTAGCTAAACAGTGCTGTAAGCTAATTTTCTCCACAATTTGACAGCTTTTGGGAATCCCCTTAAGGGAGCCCTGACAAGGAGGGTAGCAACATATTATCTTCCTGCTGCCTGGCCACAAAGTCCACCCACAGGTGAGAAGTTCGTCATTGCCATCATTGTAAGCATCTTTCATCTGGGGTTTGGAGTTAATGGCCCTGAAAAGATCACTGTCATTTTAGAGTGGGGAAAGGAATGCATGTGTGTGTGTGTGTGTGTGTGTGTGTGTGTGCGTGCACACATTATGTGCCTTCTAGTTGCCTGTAGAAACGGTGAGCCCATGGATTTCATTGGTTTTTCATAAGCATGGACTACTCAGAAGTGGTTCTGCCATTTCCTTCCTCTGACAGATACCCTACAGCTTCCAGTATTCTTTGACAGTCTCCCAGCCAGGGCTGACCCTGCTTAGCTTCTCAGACCCAATGGGATCTGGTGTGATAACTGAAGTCCCTGTCAGGGCTGCTGATGACGAACAGCAGTTGTTGGTCCCTATTGCTCAGGGTGGAGATGAGTCCTGCAGCTCAAGAGCTCCCCTTGCTGCCATGGACCAAGCAGGCACGGACGCTCCTCTGCCTGCTCCTTTAGAGCAACAGGGATCCGATTCTGAAGAGGCTCTGGAGCCTGGTTCAAAAAGCCCCCAATCAAGGCGGAGACTCAAGAGGGCTGTGCAAAGGGAGGCTTCCTTGGCTAAGTTTAAGAAGCGGTGACTGGACACACCTGTGCCAGGGGCTATGTAACTACCTGCCTGGAAGCTTCCCTTTGTTTGTGGTAAACTTCTTACAAGCCCTCCTCTTGCCTGTACCTTGCTCCCAGCACCTGGTTCCTGATACCTTGAATTGATCTCTGGACTCTTGACCCTTGGTTTTGAAACTCTGACTACGGTTTCGCTTGGCGCTCTGGGTAATGAACTTACTTGAGTAAGTGCTTGTTTGTCTCCTCCCAGCTGGACTTTGCTGGCTTTCACACTCTCTTCTCTGGGCTGGCTCACCGCCCAGGTCTCTTGACCTTGACATCTGGTGCCTTTAGGCCCTAATGGCAGGTTGCATACCCTCCAGCATTTCAAAATGAAAACCAGGGCACATTTGGCTGAGCAATACTAGAGCATGGCTAAGATGGCAAAAGTGATCAATGAGGGAGAACTCTCAGGCTAGGACAGGAAGCGCCAGTTTGCTTTTGCCTGGGGCTGCAGGAAAAGGCATGATTCTGTACCCTCTTTTCTTTTTTCCTCCCCCTTGCTAACTTAACTGACTACAAACTACCTTTGCATTTTGAAAACAAGTTTGCGGCAATTGAAGTAGGCTGAAGCTAAATGGGGAAAGTGAGAGGAGAAAACCTAAACTGGGCCATTTTAAAAGCAGCTGAAAAAAAGTGGAACTGCAGAGGATTAATCGGGACTGTCCTTGCCAGATAAGAACTATTGGAGGGGATGAAATTGGAGACATGTTTTTTAGCTCACTGGCATCCACACAGAGACCCTGTGATAAAGTTAGCCAGAAATAAAAATAGATGCATCATTATCATTTTGGATCTTGTTATATTCTTAGTGCTCAGAACAGTGCCTGGTTAAAAACAAAAAAAGTGATACAGCAGGGAAGAGAGGCAGAAAAGAAAACACCAGGCATTTCAGTCAGTGAAATCTCTTGGGAGGATCTACCTAGATTTGTCACTGTTTGATAGCTTTTCAGTGACCCACATCTAATGAGCAGCATGGCAGCACTTAGAAAGTGTACACACTGTTAGCATCATTTGTGTGAATTAACAGCAAACTTGTTAGAGTGGCAACCTCAAGGCAGAAGCCAATGGAGTCAAAAAGCAAACACTTTCCTCACATCTAAATGTTTCTCAGCACTTCCATGAAGGAAAAGTGTGAGAACCACACACATATTGCCAGGTGAAGTTGTACATTCACCCTGGTTGTGCTGCAATAGCACTTTGAGTAGCAATGACTGGATTTCATTGTTTCTCTGTTGTGGAGCCAGCCCTGCTATTAGTGAATGCTGTGCTGGAGGGCAGAGAATGACAACAGGATGTTGTAAGACAAAGCTGTGTGTGCACTGCATGGTCTATGCTCTACCTCTTAAGCCAAATTGTTGCTCTTAGATGTTAGGGATAACATAGTGTTCAAGTAAGGCCCTTTCCATGTTACCTCACTGGTAAACTCTATCCTGGGGTCTACAATCTAAATATTAAATATAATTGAATGTGCCTGAGAGGTCACCCAGATGAGCATGTGGGCAGCAATGGTTGAATGATCAAAAACCAGATCAGGCCAGTACAATCCCCCATCACGTAGCCCCAGGAGACTTCAAGCTGTGCAAGCCCACAATAAATGAAAGGTCCTTAGCCACTGAGAAGCCAACTTGAGGGGATTAGTGTGCTTTCCCCCAAGTTGAACACTGATAGCAATAAAATCCTATTAGGCAAGGACCCTAAATTCACCCCACATAAATTCACACCACAACCCAAAGCAACTGAAGATCTTGAAACTTTGGCAACACCTAGTAACCCCATCATGCAAAAAGGAGTCGCCATCATGGAGCTTCTTTTTCATTGCAACACTCACTGTTCTCCCCGGGAAAGGATTAGCCCTCCAGGTACTTCTTTCTCTAAAAATAGTCCCAGTTTTTGAGCATTTCTTTGGATCACTCCCGGTCATACTAGTAGACTGTTTCTCCATCCGTCAAGCCATCCCCTCAGCCCTCTCCGTGCTGAGCTCCACTTCTTCGCTGTTTTTCCGGGACCAAGGACTTCAGGAAAAGGTGCAGTATTACCCCAGCTACAATCCCTTCAGTATTTCGCCTATCCAGTTTCCTCTCTTTCGCTTCTTAATAGGTCTTGAGTGAGTGTGTGAGTGATTGCGTTGGCATGTGAGATTTTCATTCAATAAAATCATTCATTAGACATCTTTTATTGGTTTTTGGCTTGGCCTGACCCCGTAAACACCAGGTAAAAAGACCCCGCTAGGTCACCCTGCCTCTCACATTGCTATTGCTCGTGCTCAGGCTAGTTTCCATTCCCCATCACATGGACCACATTAAGGCATCTCCCAAGGGATCCCAGAAATCAGGGTAACATCCACTCGATGCACTCAATCTGCCATGGGGATAGAAGAAGGACGGAGCCAGGACAATGCTTATGCATGATGTCATCTCGGTCCTGTACTTCTCCCAGCCCCAGGTGGTGCAATTGTGCTGCAAATCATTGATGGGTTTTCCCTGTTAATGACTGGCAATCACACCACCCTCCCACCACACACTTGTATTTACCTTGGTTATGCAGGTCCTGGGAGCACAATGACTGTGTGTCCTGCCCCAGTGTAGCCTGAGACAGTACCTGGCTATGCTGCAGCAGGAAGAGGCATGGCCATCATGCTTCCTGGTTGCCAGAGGCAGCCAGTGCAGAGAGGAGCACACTCCATCAAGGTCTCCTCCCAGGAGAGCTGCTGCCACCATTTTCACTGGATGCTACTGGGACAAAGGTAAGCTGTGAAAGGGCCTAACATTCAGCAGTCAGTCTGGTCAGCTTTTTTACATGGAACAGAAGCTCCAACTTGACCTGTGCTTGAGGCAACAAAATGTCACGTCTCAGCCCTGTTCTGATTCCTTCTACCTTGTTTGTCAGGTCCCCAAATTTGCATTTAACTAGCACCCTACCATCACATCACTTGATCATTACTGAATAAGGAAGAAAACAGGAATTAGCTCATAGGCCCTGACCACCTCTTCCCTCACTTTCGCAATCCCGCATGAGTTGCATTCTGAAATCTCTAGTGGGGGTGTTTTACATGCATAGACTCATTACACAATTTTTGACCTCTACTTTAAGAGTATACGAAATGGTAAAATGAAACTGACTATTCACACAGACAGGAAATCCAACCAGTTAGATACTGTGTACATGAGAAGTAGGTAACCACAGAATAGTTGAGGTCCGCTTTCTATTTTGTTTTTCTACCACCACTATGGACATTCCATGGGCCATACCTGTGTCTTCTTTCAAAACTGTGAGTGACCAAAGGCCTTTAGGGCCCCAAAAGGATGTGGAGAAGAGCCTTCAAACAGAGAGTCATATCCTTTGGAGACTTCTGAGGATATGGTTCTCCATTTTGGGGCTGACTTTTCTCAGGAATGCATGGGGCTTTGGATGGGTGAGGGTCACCCTGGGAACCTGAAAACCCCACAATTTCCCCAATGAAGGAAAACAGCATCTCTTCAATATATCAGGCAAAAGAGAAGGATTCGTTGCTTCTCCTGGGGGATAACTGGAAAAGCATGTGCCCAACAATGGAACATCCATGGGGTGAGATACTTATCAGGAGAATAGCAGTTGTAGAAGTATAATTTAATCTTTCCTTCTCTTGCTATAGCCCTGAAGAAAATCCTATTCATTTGAAGTTAGCATTTGCATTGCTGCCAGTGGATTTTTCCCCTCCAAAATGCAAATAGCAGGTTTAGACAAGGGATTTTCCATATCTTGGGGCAAGTTTACTCATCCCTTATTCATCCCTTTATGACATCAGAACTAAATGTGCAAATTATCCCTTTTATGACTTCAAAACTAGATGTTCAGATCAAGTCAAATAATAGCAAGAATTCCATACCTCAACCCATATCACACAGACTTATCAATGGACCTTGTTCACACCTTCAGTTGTGAGACAAGTGCTCAGAAATGATGTGATGTATCTGTATACAATAAGGATGTAAATCTTTGGCTACTGGAACAAAATTATTACTACAGATGTCTGCAGGAGAAAACAAATGTCCCTCTATAGTATTCTTCCCATGTTCCAGAGTCCTAAGTGTTGTGGAAAATTTATTCTACATGAAAAAACATGTTGGTATTTTTGTACAAAAACTTATTTTCTGTGCAGAGAGCAGGTGTTTGCATGGGGAAAGATGTGGTTTTCTATGCAGAATAACTCCTCTGAAATGTTTCAGGATGTCCAAACACTGGGTGAAAATTCTGCAAGATTCTCACTGATCTTCCCAAAGATGTTCCATAACTGTCAGGAACCCTGTTTATTGACCTGGTAATGGATAATAATGAATATTCTTTCTCTCCCTGGCATCTGGTGATCACTCTGGTCTGCTTCAGATGTTCGAAGAGGAGAATATATATATATATACACACATACATATACACACACACTTATACCTCACTAGACTTTTGGTACAATCCCTATCTGCATAATCAATGGCTTTTTATAAAGGGTTCCACATGATTTTTAAATAGCCCATGCAGATATTAGTCAGCATCCTGTTGGTGGCATACACTTGAATATGTGTGTACGGATTGTTTTGGACACTAAAAAGAGGTACTCATTATGTTCTCCCACAACACACCCAGCCTAAGTTGGAACAACAGCCAGGGGCTTGCAGGCACAGCACTTGATGTTTCTTCAACCATCAAGCAAGCAGCTGGAGATCAAGAAGCAGCCTCTCCAGATGCTTGAGAGAAGCCCAAACATGCTCAGGAGCAACATCACAGAGAATGCTGAGCACAAACATCACAGATGTAACTGCACACCTGGGTGAAAGGAGAAAGGAACCTTTCCCATTACAGCCATAAGTAGACTAGCAGAGAATTATGTTGCACCAGCATGTTAAATGTTCTTGGTCTATAATTCCTGGATTCGTCCAACTAATGTGACCACTGGCCAAATTTGCTGGAGAATCTTCAAATTATAGGCTGAAAGTAAATTTTCAGGCTGTGAGACTATGCATATAGAGTTTTGCTTATGTAAAGATTGTAATGACTGGCTCTACCCATGCATCAGGCTGCTTCCAACCATACAATTTGTAAGGGTTGGGGGGAGTAGGGCTAATTCCAGAAATTTGGTTTCCTGAAAAGCTACCACAAACTAGATTGGCAATTGAACTTTACCCTAAAACTGCCAATGGTTTACCACACTCCACTGTACCTGAAGGTAGCAGGCTAGCTGAGAGCTTGCAAGACAAGCCATGAAGCTCACACAACTCTATCCTCTGAGAGCTCCTTCAGACTGGTGCAAAGACTTGGTTTTGGGGAGGAGTTACAGCAGTAGTTGTTGGGTGCTTTTTTCCCCCTGATATTTATATTATGTTCTTCCTGCCCAGGTATCTTTTATATGTATTTATAGTATTAGCAGCAACTTTTAAAACCAATTTCAGGTTTTAATCCCCTCTGTTTTGGAATTTTCTAATACAGGCCAGTATTTTTATCCATTGTTTTGGTCTTCCCACTAAACTACTGCATGGTCCCACAGATGACATTTGAAACCAGAATGTGTACAGTAACCCCTCCAAATTTTTAAGGGTTAGGGGCACAGAACCCCTGCAAAAGTGGAAAAAAACATAAATAACTCCCCCCACACACAATTCCCCTCCCATTCCCCTCCAGAGCTTCCCTCCTCCATTCCTCTGCCCCAGCATGTAGGGGAGAAAAAAGACAACCTAAATGACTTACCAGTACTTCCCTCTCAGTTAGAAAAGAGGGGAGTTCTGGAGCCTTAATTACGTCTGGTAGCCATCTTGAGGAAGGAGAACTGACCAATCAGCAGCCAATACAGAGCAGAATGTGCAACCACATGGCTGAGAGGCCACGCCCTCAGCAGTGGAAAGGAGGCTTTGCTCACTCAAAAGTTAAAAAACAAAAACTCCATTTTAAACACAAGCCTGGCAAGCCTAGGGTGAGGAATGAAAGAGTTGAGAGGGTTAAAATGGGGAGTAGGGAAGCACGTGCCTTGCAAATAATCAAATTTGCAAAAGTCAAACCCATGAACACGGAGGTATAGTATTTTCCTTCTGACCTTCATTCTCTCATTACATTTCACATTACCAGACAGAATGTTCTTCCTCCTCGTCCTCTTCCATTTGCTTTCTGCTAGAATTATAGTGCTAAAATGCACCATGACTGTTACGTTTTTCAGCTCTGAACTGAGGCCAGATAGTAAAAAGTGTACATATTTTTCCACTGTCATTGATGAGAAGGATGAGAAACACTGAAAGCAAGTAAGCCAATGAAAACAGATTCACTGGCAATTTGCTCACAACCTTTTTAAAAAGAATCCACAACAACACATGGAGCAACATAAAACTGAATGACTGAAAGATTATTAATGTTAATGAATAGTTGACAAGTATTTAAATTAAGGATGCACATCAGCGTTCCTGCAATTTGAACGATAGAACAGAAAGAAAGAAAGAACAAGAAGAGCCAGTCAGGCAAGACAGATACGGAGATTTTAGCTCTGTGCAATAGGAATGGTACAACACAATATGCAAAAGCTTTGTAACACAACAGAATTATATTTTTTTTCATCTGCTGTAATGTCATTTCTGTTAACAGATGACAAAATGCCATTAGAACAAATGTCAAGAAACAAAACTGTCAGCAGCTGTATTAACAGCTATTTGATGCTCACTATTTTACTTTGAAAATGATGATGAAATCTTTAAAAACTCACATTGATTCTAAAGCAAAGTCAGAAAGCATACACAATATACATCATTGTGCAATCTGCCTGGTAATTTTCTAAAACAATTCCAAGACTTATTACAGGACAGAATTCAATACACAAGCCAAAGACGGATCCACCTCCAATTAGTTGTCAAGCTGTTTTGTTATTTTTGAAAAACATCTTAGCGTATTTTCAATTTAACTCCTATTTCCTTTTGTGGCCTTGGTAGAAGGAAGTATTCACTATCTTATCTGTGCAATGAACAACCTTCATGAAGACCACTTTCTTCCAATGGACCACACAGTGGCCCAGGAAGAGTAGCAGGGACAGCCAACAGTCATCTAGTTATGTTCCTACAGCCATACAGTTATGATATCATCTCTCAAAACCTTCAGAGGACTCTGAGGGATGCCTTCAGTAACATGCATGGGATGGTAATGTTACCTTGACTTCTGAGAGTTCCCTGGGGACACCTTGATTCGCTCCAAAAATGCAAAGATTTGGGAAATTAGCGGAGCACTGGCAATAGCAAAATGAGAGGCACGGTAACCCAGCAGAATCTTTTACCCAATGTTTATGGGGTCAGGTCAAGCAAAAAGCCAGACAAATGTACTACTAAATGATTTTTAATGATAAATGTGTTCTCACACACCAACACACTCACTCACTCACTTAGGCACACAAGGCCTATCGAGAAGGGAAAGAGGTGAATATTGATAGGAGATACAGTGGAGAGGGTGTAAAGGCAGTGATACTGCACCTATTTGGAAGTCTTCAGTCCGAGAAGTGGCAAGAAGGATGGAACTCAGCAAAGAGAGGCAACTGAGGGGATCACTTGACTAACAGAGTTCCACTCTGCTAGTGTGGCAGGGAGTTCTCCAAAGAGACCCTAAAAAATGAGGAATACTTATAGGGCAGAATGTACCTCGAGGGCAGGCCCTCTCCTGGGAAGAACAATGGCCAAAATAGAAGGAAAAATGCCACACGATAGCAACTTGATAGTTTTCATGATTGGTTCATGTAATTGTAAATGGACCTTGCCTTGTAGGATTTTCCAAATTTGGAATTGCTCAACCCGGGGAAAACCCAGTAATCCCTTCAAGCTGGCTGTTCCTAGCTGAGGACCCTTTGTTCGTGGGGACGTGTCTAGCCGAAGGTCTCCTTGGGGAAATGTGACTGGGGATTTTCCTGGCCTTGACCTAGTTTTGGTCATTCAACCTATTTGTCTATGCACCCACCTGGGCAACCTCTCTGGCATGCTGGGCATATTTGATATCAATTTTATATCCCCCTGGGATGGGGTCTGCCATTGGGGTAACAGTAGAAACATAGCCTGATGCTTGTTTGTTTGTCTCCCTTCTCTGGGCCACTAACTAGCTGTGTTGTGAGAGTTGCAGGAGGAAGATTAGCTTTCCATGTGGGGAGAGGAGGATGGGCCAAAATTCCATTTGGCAGAACTACAGTACAGGATCTCAGTCATTATGCTATCTAAGGGTGCTGAAATTATCAATCAAGAATGTAGAATATTTCTTAGGGAGGAACACTGCGAATTACAAAGTTCCTACTAAGAGGTTTAACTGGATAACAAAACAAAGTACAGACTGATACCTTTAAATTTTTGAACTGTGTTCTCATTAGAAAATTATATGGTCAACATGGAAGGTATATGCTTCTGGCTAATCAATAAAGAACGTTTGCTTTCTATTATTAAAGTAGTTAGTTATTTGTCTGCTGTGAACTTATATATGTAATGCCGTATGAAACCCACAAGCTGACTCACATGCTTCAGCACAGAACATAGACTTGAACAATTATTCATTGTCTTCCTGAGTAATGAAACATTTTGAATAAAGCTGAGATGGCTTTAATAATAGCCACAATAATCTTTATATATAGCAAACCAGCATGTCCCTTAGAATGTCAGTAGTTTAAAAGTTATGTCTACAAAAGTAATTAATGGCTGTTATAGTTTTGACAGAGGCAAATAGCTAGCTTCCACTCCAGTTGCACTTTTAAAAAGAACTTTCTGCTTTCCCATTTCTTGAAGCAACTAAAATAGTTACTTTTGGGGGCATAATTTCAGTCCTACAAGCCCCTGGCCTTTGGTACAAAACACAGTCCTTTCATCCAGCCCATTGTCACCTGATCACCCTAACAAAGCACAAGCCAGTACTTGAACCATTCCTCCTCCATCATGCCCTGGAAGTATAAATGTTAATTCAAAAGGTTAGACTTATACTTCAAGAAGGGAGAAGTTATCCCTTATCAATTTACAGTTGTAAGGTAAATTAATTATCCTGTTGCTATTGAGGAAAGGAAGTAATTACTATCAATAAGATATTTGCAACTACTTAATTCCAGTTCTGCTGAAGTGGTACAATCTTGACAAACATTTACCATATGTTTGAGAACTATGACCCATCCTCAAGCCACTCTCTCCATTTAAAAGGAAGGAAGTCAAACATTTCTGATTTAGAAAGCCTGGGTGCTCTTAATTATAACAGCATGTCATCATTTGTATTAGACCTTGACGTCAAAATGATACTTTGATGTCTTTTGCAACCAATGCATGTTACCCCAAAAGATACACTTGAATTTACTCACTTTATCTTTTTTAGCCATTTTTTGATGAAATAACAACAAATTTTTTGTCAGCTCGATACAGGCCATCAGATATACTTTCTGGGCTGAGAAAGTAATCCTCACTATAACAATCATGTAAAGTGAAATTTAACTTTCATCAGTTGTAGAAATAGCTATCATGAAAGCAATCAGAATGGAAGCCAGAGTTCATGCTACTTTAGGAACATGATGAAATATGAATTAGGAAACAAGAAAAGATATAGAAAGAAATAACAATCAATTTCACTCTCTGATCTGACTGAGTTGCTGATGGGACCACATGCCAGTATCTGGTATCCCTGGGCAACTGTTAGGGCTCAAGATCCTCAGCAGTGCCTATTACTGATGCCATCAAGTTAATTGCCATCAAGTTAACTATGTTTTATGAAGACCCTATGAATGAGAGACCTCATTCACTTATCGACAGTCCTCCCAGTCTTGCAAATTTAGGGCCATAGCTTCCCTGACTTTGGGCTTTTCAGCATACACTTTTATGGTGCTAAATTATTCCACTTTCAACATCCTAGGGAGTCCTGGGGCTTGCAGTTTAGGGAGGGGCATTTAGAATTCTCAGCCAGAGAGCTCTTTGGCCTCAGTAAACTACAAAACACAGAATTTCATAGGATGTTGAAAATAGAATAATAGCACTATAACAGTGTAGTGAGGAAAGGCCGTTAGCCTTAGGGATGTAATTCTTCACTAAGGCCCTTTCCGCACCAGGCTATTAAAACGGTGCAGAGCGACCTCCAACGGAGTTCTTCTGCACCGTGGAGTGGACTGGGGCGGACTTTTGTAGTTCTGCACCTCAGTCTGGTTCAGAGCGACCGGAACTGGTCGCACAGCGTCTTTTTAAAAACCTCTTTTAAGAGGTTTTTAAAAGCACGGAGCGCGTGACTCCGTGTCGCTCCATCGCTGCGCTCTGCTGCAGAGTTGCAGGCGCGCACTAGTGAGTGCCTGCAGATCTGCCTGGGGCGGGCTTTAGGCTGACAAGCTTCTCTGGTTGGTGGAGAGCCTCCACCAACAGGAAGCCACCATTTTGGATGCCGGAGCAGTGCGGAGCGATGAGCTCGCACTGCTCCTCATCCTGGCAGACTTGCCCGGCCACTGAAGAAATCTGGTGAGTCCTGTTTTTACGTGGTTCCTTTCCCACATGCGGAAAGGGCCTAAGTTCTCCCTGAAAGTAGCAATGAGGAATTTTAGCAATTTTTTCCCCACTGTATGAAAGTCAACCACACAGTTTCTAAAGGTTATTCACAAGCTGAGATTTACAGGAGTTGTTTTGTGCAGAAAATCAGGAAATGACATTGTGCAGGAAATAACACTGTATGCACGGAAATAATATTTCAGTGCAGAAATAGTGATTTCTATATAGAGAATGCTGTTTTCTATGCAAATCAACCATGTGCAAATTTTACATAGAATAAATCCCCAATTTCTGCTCAGAAATTAACACTTCTCCACTGAACATTATTTTCCACACAAAAATGCTGTTTTTTTGCATGGAAAATGCTGTTTCTCACACAAATAACCATGTGTGAATTATGCACAGAAAAAGTTCTGAACTGTGAAGATTTCATCAGTCCAGTATTCTTTTCACCAGGGTTTCTCAACTAGGAATGGGATGAGAATTTGGCAGTTTCCTGAATGGGGTCAAAATTAGAGTTCCTAACTCCCTTAGGAATTGGTGTGTGGAGAAAAAATACATAAAGTCCCCATAGTTTTGCTGAAACTCTTTCCGCCTTCCGGGCCCAAAGGTTTTCAAAGCTTTCATTGAAAAATCCTCAGCTATTCCAATGGGGTGAAATTTGAAATGTCTTTCCATGCCCTCTGCTCAGGATTTCTGTGAAAGATTGGAGGAGTGACGTTGCAGATGTTTGGGAGCTGATGATCTAGTTTCTGTTTCCCCCACAACTTCCATCCCCTCAAACCCCAGTTGTTCACAGAAATCCTACCTAGACTTTTCAGTTTTTGCTTCCCACCACCTGCTTTGACAGCTGAAATATCTTTTATCACAGCCTCTTGTCAGGACTGCTAGATCCATCAGTTACCAAAAGGTCTGCAACTTTCACACCTCTGCAATTTTCCTCCATAACTCTTCTTGCGACCAGTCTTTTATAGAAATCCTGGCTAGAAGCTGCAGCACTCCCACGACAGCTGTCAGCGTTCAGGCAACTTCCCTCCTTCCTCACATCTTGGGCAAGTGGGGAAAGAAGGGAGGAAAAGTTATGAAAAACAGTATACAGTCGTGTCCTCTGGAAAAGCTGAGCACTTTTCAATGCAAACTCCACAGGTTCCAGAGAAAGCTGTGCAGCTTCCTGCCATTTTTGGGGGAAGAAATTCCCACACCTCCTGATTGCATAGGAACAAAAACAGATGGATTTTTCCCAACACCCACTGAGATGGAGAAAATCAAGAGTTACCATCCCTATTCTCACTCAAAAAATCATGTTTTTCAACCATTTTTCAATTATTTTCAAATATTATTTTTATCTCTACTTACTCTATCTGTCTGAAATGTGGTTTTCCTCTTTTCCAACTGCCTTCCATCTTAACACACAATACTGTCTTTTCTAATGAGTCATGTCTTCTCATGATATGTCAAAAATATGTCAGTTTAGAAAGAGCTCAGGCTTGATTCCACACACACACACACACACACACACACACATATATATATGGGGGGGGAGAGTCCATAATATTCCCAGAACTCTTCTCCCAAATGATATTTCAATGAGTTGATTCTCTTCCTATCAATTTTCTTCATTATCCAGCTTTCACCTCAATATATGGAGTCAGAAATATTATAACATTGACAGTCCTGACTTTGGTATTCAACAACATATTTTAACACTGCCATTCTAGCACTGATATTTTAACATCGACATTCAAGTCAGCAATACAAAAAAAAGGGGGAGGGCTTGTAGAACAGTATTCATTGACCAGGTTTCCTAACATCTAGAGCTACCCAAAGTTTTGTGAAAGTAGGAATGGACCAGTCATTTGGCATCTGACAGTATCTGGAAAGTCATTACATAGATAGAACAAAGGTCTCACTTCACATAAGGCAATCTCATATCTTCATGAACAGTATTCATTACTCATGCATATAAATCGAATAGCATTGGTAATGTGTGCTGCAAAACCCATATTATTCTGAATTAAGAGCTTGTAGAAATCTTTGAAAACATAAAACAAAAGCAAAAGTCAATATTCTCCTCCTTTAATCTATTACAGTTATTATAACTCAAGTCAATAAATCTCGAAATCCAGCAGAACATTTTCCTGTGTTTTGTTATTGTTACCTCATCTGGTCACCTAGGGTGAATGTCATTTTTTTTTCAATCACAGTATTCCTATTGATTGTTTTCCTGTCCTCTGCTTAATGGCCACACATGTGACTTGTTATGTAGTTGTTTAAAGTCGTAACATACCTCAGAAGTAATCAATCATGACAAGCAAGATAAGCAAACTAATAGTTTGACCTCCAAGTTTAAAATGTTTTTCTGTTGTATATTCTGCTGTATATTGAAGAGGAGAAATGTGTGAGATTTAAAGCACAAAATACTGAAAAACATTAGTTAATACTCATTTGTTAAGATTTGGTTCAGCACTGTACACATGCTTAGCAGGAAATATACCAACTCCTAGACCTGATATCACAATATCATGGGATATGATGGTATACTAGCATCATAGCAATATTGTGTTGTTGTTGTTGTTATTGTTGTGGTGGTGGTGGTAGTGGTAGTGTGATTTCAAGTAGTTTCTGACCTATGCAGCCTCTAAGGCAAATCTATCATGGGGCATGATTTGTTCAGAGAGGGTTTTCCATTGTCTTCTTCTGACATTGTGAGAGTGTGACTTGCCTAAGGTCACCCGGTGGGTTTCCACGGCCAAGTGGGGTCTCCCAGAGTCCTTGTCCAGCCATTGCAACACACTGGCTCTCAGCAATATTTTACCTTGTGGTTATTTTACAAAAGGGAAGCAGCCGGAAAGCCTACTGCTGTAGAACTCAAAATTACAAATTTGTAAAGGCTTCCCACTAGTTTCAATCCTCATGGAATTCCACATTAGGGAGCTCATTACATGACTCTGCTACTCCATAATTGCACTGTGTTAGTCCCATCCCTGCCTAGAGTTCACCATTGGTCTTGTAGCTCTTCCAGAGCTGCCCCATGCTATATGGCTGTTGACACATTTGAAAACTGATTCTTTTCTGACTTGAAACAATCCAGTAATGACCCCTTATGCTGCAACGGCTTGCTAGCTATTCAGGATGTGAATGTTTTGTTCTGCTTTGTTGCAATATTGGGAGCCAGGTGGGCACAAGCTGGTGTGGTTTCCTTGTTCCTCCCTTGGGGATTCCCCAGAGACCTCCAGCAGGGAAACCCCAGAGCGCCTCCTATGGTTGGGCTGCAAGGACCCCAGGATTCCTAGGTGTTACCAAGAGAACTACTGTGTACTTGCTTTCTGTTCTCTAGCATGTTTTTATATATGTTATTTTCATGGTTTTATGGAAAAGAGAAGTAGCACAATAGCACAATTCCAGTGTAATCCTATTAAGAGTACCACAAAGTTCCAGAAATGTTTAAAGAGTAATATACAAAAGCAGAAGCAGACAAGTGTTAGTTCACAGGGGAAAAAAAGTATTAAAAATGATTCTGGAAGTGACATAATGTGTGTTCATTTTCCCAGTGTGAATGGGATAGAGGTGGTTTCATAAAAATGTCATTTGGTAATTGTGCAATTGTTTAATTGCAGCTTCTTGTTTGTTTGTTTGCTTGTTTTTAAAAAAAGTCATGGAGCTGGAAGTGGAGTAAAAACGGGTGCTGTAAATGGTATTGTAGTTCAAGTATGAGAAAAATCAAATGCAGGAACTGAAGCAGACATGCCATGATGGTGCAAAAGAGTGCAGGAAGAGAGGCTTTCAAACAGTTCAACCTGAAACCATTGACTGGAATGATGAGCACCTAGCTGAGGAGATTATTTTTGATGGTCTTGTCCCATACCACCACAAGTTTGAAAGAGAGATGGATGAATCTGTCAGTTTTATTTTCATGCTCTCATGTTCATAAAAGAAAAAAAAATCTTCAGGTTAGCTATATTGACTTTGTGAATAAATTTGAAGTTCCTATAAAAATGAAGCAGATGGTGTTCTCATCCATCTACACTGCTATGCCATATTTGCCTCTGAATTCTGCTTGGGTGGATTTTTTGGAAAGCATGCTTCTGAGTTTCTTCTTCATTTTTGCATAAGAATGTGTTGTTGTTGTTGTTGTTGTTTTGTTTTTTTGTTTTTTTGGTTTGATGTAAGGATTTCAATCTTGCTTTCCGGATGTGTGAAATCTACTTTTGTTTGTTTAGGAGACTGTGTTTTGCTAGAGCACATGATCTGAGTTATATAACAACTTTACAGAATACTGTGAAGAAGTGAGTTCCTAACTTGGTTGGTGCAGATCTGTAGAGCTGCTTTGATACTCTGCAATCTTGAAAGCAGGAACTGAGGAACATGATAGAAGAAACATAGACAGTGAGGGAGCTGCTGCTATGACCAGAAACATCTGTGCCATGTTTGTTTCACTGCCTGAAGATGTAGAAAGATATGCTTGCAACACATGCAAGTTGGCTGCCGGGCTGGAAGAGATGGTACAACAATTTGAGGTTCATGTATCCATGTTCAGATTCATCAAGGCAGATGAAGAGTTTTTTTGGGAAGAGGAGAGCAAACTTTGCTGCCAGAGCAATGGAGAGGGGGTGCCATTAGCAAAAAGGGAGACCACCAAATGCAGGAAGTAAATGATTTGAAGAATGTGAGCCATAGAAGTAGAACTACTGGGAACCATGTCACATCTTTGGAACTCTCACCTTAGAAAATAATTCTTGTTGGTGAATTGAGAGATTTTTAGTAATAAGTCTCCAAATTAGCAGAGTATTCTGTAGTGCACAGATAGAAGCTGAACAAATCACCAGTCCCACTTCATCATCTCCACCCCAGACACACTTAATCTAGTTCAAAATAAACACAAACAATTTGGTTAAAAATATGAAAAGTTTACCCACCAAATCTTGTGGATAGTCTACACAGGTTCAATTCTTGAAGAAAGTAAGATGAAATTAAGCACTCACAAACTTACAGGAAAGCATGCTTGCCAGAGAATCAAAGACCACATGCTTTCAGGGAATCCGAAGAACAAAAAAAGGAAGAGGAAGAGAACATGTAAGAGGACCAAACAACAGGAAGTTTACTCTAGGCCAGTGGTTCTCAACCTGTGGGTCCCCAGATGTTTTTGGACATCAGATCCCAGAAGCCCTGAGCATTGACTGTAGTGGTTGGGGCTTCTGGGAGCTGAAGTTCACAAACATCTGGGGACCCACAGGTTGAGAACCACTGCTCTAGGTAGTCCCCTCTTTGCCTACAATAGACATGCAAACTAACTAGCCAATTAATTAAGCATGACAAGGTTGCCACTCCCAACAATTCTGTGCCATAAGAAAAAGGAGAGAGAAAAAAAGATAAGTGATGAGTATAGATAACTCCCTTCTGAAGAAGAAAAATGTATGTGGATGACTCGAGTGGTGTACTGCCTTTCTGGCACGAGGATCCAAGTATGAAAGAGAGGCTTATCAGTCCTATTGATCTGTGTGAGAATCAATGATAATACCAAACAATCTTCAATGTATTGCAAATGACTAGGAGACTCTGAGTAGGAAGATGGAAGACATTGGGGCAGAGGTTGTTTTCTCCTCAGAGAAAGGGATATCGCAGGTGAATATGCAGATGGTGCAATCTGGAAAGATTTCAGTTCTTGAATCATGGTCTGCACTTCCATGAAGAACCACCTCTGGAAAGAGATTGGTTATATCTTACAGCAGCTGGTAAATATATGCTTCTGAGGAGTGGCATAACCTTTTTAACAGAATCCTGTGAAGAAGGCAGATAGTATTTCAGAGGATATGGGGACCCTAAATATTAGATGCAAGAGCATCACTGATACAGGGCAGCGTCCATCCAAAATCATTGAACCCATCAACGGACAGGAAAATCAGGAAGGAAGGAAGGAAGGAAGGAAGGAAGGAAGGAAGGAAGGACTCATAGTTTCAGCTGTCTCTATACCAGTGGTTCTCAACCTGTGGGTCCCCAGATGTTCATGGACTTCAGCTCCCAGAAGCCCCAGCCACTATGGTCAATGCTCAGGGCTTCTGGGAGCTGAAGTCCATGAACATCTGGGGACCCACAGGTTGAGAACCACTGCTCTATACTAATACAGAGAACTGTATCTGGGCCAACGTATTATAGAAAGGAACATGAGGGGAATCTTGTTTTTTTCAAAAGACCTAACCAGGAAACAAAGAGTTAGGACAAGGAAACATTATTTGTAGCTATGCAGTGACAGAAATCATCCAGTCACTGCAGTGGATATCATTATTCCTGCTCCTTGCATCCCATAGGGCCTTATCTACAGCAACCATAATGTAAAGAGTTTCTCCTACACTATATCTGGGGTTTGTGAAAGGTTCTTTCTGGCCTACTGGGTTGGGACCTTTTTCTAGACCCTGTGCCACTGCTGTCAACAACAACAACAACAACAACAGTACTGGTGCCCTCCCTATCTAGCTCCAAATGACTCAATGAGCCCATATGTATTCACTCACTAATTCTGTCTCTGGTCTGCTCCTGTTCTGACTTCTGTCTTTCTGGCACATAGATGTTGCATAGCACAACACACATACAAATGTTGTGCAAACGTAACACATAATGAAACATAGTAGTAGGGAAACTGGGGCCAGCCTTTGAAACCACTTCATATAATAGCAATAGCATTTATTTCTATACCGCTTATCAACTGAGTGTTATCTAAGCGGTTTACAATGTATTTTTAGCTAATTGGCCCCAACAAGCTGGATACTCATTTTACCGACCTGCGAAACGGTGAAAGGCTGAGTCAACCTTGGAACCTGGCAGGATCGAACTCACAACCTTGTGGTTGCAGTACTGGCATTTAACCACTGCGCCACCAGGGCTCCTATCAAACTATCAATAAAATCAAACATTATCCTTCACTGCTTGCTTCCTGAAAACCTACAGAAGCATAGAAGTGTATGGAAATGTCTACTGGCGCTCTGAAATCTGATAAATCTATACCTATTCAACATATTTAGAAATTACTTGGATGATGGAATAGAGGACATGCTTATCAAATTTGAAGATGACACCAAGTTAGGAGGGGTAGTGAATACTGCAGAGGACAGCATCAAAATTCAAAATGACCTTAACAGATTAGACAGCTGGCCCAAAACTAACAAAATTAAATTCAACAGGGAGAAATTAAACCAGGCCAGAAAAAAATGAAATGCACCAGTGTAAGATGGGCAACTTCTGACTTGATCACAGTACACGTAAAAGGGATCTAGGAGTCTTCATAGATCACAAGCTGAACATGAGTCAACAGTGTGATACAGCAGCTACAAAAGCCAATGTGATTCTGGGCTGCATCAATAAGCGTATAATGGCCAGATGGAGGCAAGTAATAGTACCACTCTATCCCACTTTGGTCAGATCTCGCCTGCAGTACTGTACCTACTTCTCGGCACCACAATTCAAGGAGGATATAGACAAGCTGGAACATGTCCAGAAGAGGGTGACCAAAATGGTAAAAGAGCTGGAAATCATGCCCCATGAAAAGCAGCTTAGGATTTGGGGTATGTTTAGTCTGAAGAAGGAAAGGTTAAGAGGTGACATGAGAGTCATGGTCAAATATTTGAAAAAATGTCATATCGAAGATGACATAAGCTTGTCTTCTGCTGCTCCAAAGGCTAGGGCATGGAGCAATTCCATCTAAACATGAGGAAGAACTTCCTGATGGTAAGAGCAGTTCAACAGTGGAATACATTGCCTCAGAGTGCAGTGGAGTCACCTTCTTTGGAGGTTTTCAAACAGAGGTTAGATGCCACTTGCTGGAGGTGCTTTGAGTGTGGCAAGGGGCTGGACTGGATGGCCTTTGTGGTGTCTTCTAACTCTGTGATTGTGTGATTCTATGTCAAACATCAGATATTCTGAGCCAGCGGTAGCAGTCCCTTGGGTGTAGTTCCTGATAGTCTGCTCCTCAACCATTCCTGTATCTTGGAGAACCAAGTGGTGTGCTTTGCTTGCTCTATCGCCCCCTCCTCTCCTAAAATAGCCTGTGGGGTAGAAAATGATAGCGTGTTTCCAGGGCTGAAGTAAGATTCTGTTGGTTCCATTACCTGAAATGGAATGAGCACCATTTTCTTCTTTTGCCCTTTATTCTGGCATTAACATATATCAGGTCTGCCCTTTTGGTGTGATTCTCCAAACAGTAATCTCTAAATGATATTTCGTTTTAGGTCTCTAGCATCATCTTCTTGTGGATTGACTCAACAGCATGTGGGGAAATTGGCAGAAATATTATTTCTATAAAATCACCCTCCATTTCCATGGGAAAACAGAGAATATGAAGAACACTTCATGGATAAAAAATAAAAGTAAAAGAAAAGAAAACAAAGAAAAGCCTTCAGACCCAGGATTAGAGTACATCATAACAGTAATCGGAAGAAAATAAGCATTTATAGAGATTGAAACAGGACTTAAACATCTGTAAAGTATATATTGTTACTTTTAGAAAGAATTCTCCCACTTTACGTGCTAGCATTCCTGTAACTGTTCCTTTTAGCCTGATAGCTAGTAATAGAATGCAGTAAGACAGCGATAGTCTAACTTACCTGAATGCACACCTCTCTGATAAGAATTCCAAGAGCGTGTGAATTATGAAGCCTTTCTCTCTCTCTTCTGCCTTGGGCAGTTAAATTCCAAAACCCATTTAAACAAAAGAGGCTGAGAAAGGCCATCAAATTCATGCATCCCACTGTATATTTGTGTTGCCCTCATTTACCACACCAACCAAAGTGAAAATGTACTTCTGTATCTAAGCAGCAGCACACGAGTCCCCTTTCCCTCCCTCTCCTTTCCACAGTTATACTCACAGAACCATAGAGGCGGATGGGGCCTCAGGGGCCATTCTCTCCAACCCCCTGCTCCCTGAAGGATCCCCAGCTAAAGCGTCCAGAATCTTTTTGAAGTCATTCAGCGAAGGAGGCCTTGCTGCCTCTCTAGGCAATGGATTCAATTGCCAAACTACTCTTACTGTTAAGAAGTTCCTTCTAATGCACAGTTGAAATCCACTCTCCTGTAACTTGAAACCATTAGATCTGATCCTATCCTTGGAGGCAACACCAAATAAGCCTGCCTCCTCCTCTCTGTGACAGCCCTTGAGTTGTTTAAAGAGTGCCATCATATCAGCCCTCAATCTTCTGTTCACCAAGCTGAACATACTGAGCTCTTCCTATGCTTTGTTCTGTTCTCCGTAGCTCATGTCATCCTCATTGTCCTTCTTTGAACCTGCTCTACCATGTCTATATCCTTAAGAACTTAAGAACTGAATGCAATATTTCAAATGAGGTGTAACCAGTGCAGAATATAGTGTGACTATTAATCCCCTCGATTTAGAAACCATGCTTCTATTAATGCAAGTTAAAATGGCATTTGCCTTTTTTGTTGCAGCATCACAGTTCTGGTTCATGTTCAACTTATGATCAACAATAATCCCTTCCATAATGGAAGAAGACACTCTCTCGTCCATGACTGTAGGACTCTAAGGTGCAGGAGGTCACTCTGTGTCCCTTCTGAAATGTGGAGTACAGCTATACCCACTCTCAAAACTCAGAAGCATCTGTGGTGGGTGGCAAATGTAGCAATGCAATCCCCAGAGTCTGTGTGTGCATTTTTGGGGAGTGAAGCAGGGAATGGTTTCCAATACAACCACCCTCACCCGAATTAAGAAGTTGATTGTATACACACACACACACACACACACACACACACACACAGGGAAGCTGATATTACCAAAACACTATGTTGTCTGTTTTTACTGACAAGCCACTCCTCAAGGCAAGGCTGACTTGAGGCATTATTTGGCTACCAGAGATGAAAGGGACAAGACAGCATCTCCTACTATCTATATACAAAGGTAAACCACCAGCCTGCCTGTTTAATTTTACTCCAGTAGTGATGATGGGACAGTAAATTCCTTGCTCCAAACGAAGGCAACAGACTAGTTCAAGGAATGGAGAGGAGGCTGAGTAGCAATCCTTTGTATTCGTTGCCTGTAGCCTGAAACAACTGCTTCCCTCTGCCTAATAGCGGGTAAAGATCTTTCCTAGCCCACCTAATTTAACACTTCTCACATGCAGTGGTGCAGTTTTAAAACATAAATTTCACTCAAATGGAGATTTAATTTTTGGAGAACCTTGAAGAAGAATTTTAAAAACTTGTTAAGGTTCTTGAATAGAGTATTATAGTAGACTGAATTCAGCCATTTATTTAACAACCCAAGTCCGGTGTACTCTAGCCCAGGATTCTACATCAAGCAAGGAATTAAAGTAAGACCATTTCAGCATTACACTGTTGTAGTGCTATTATTCCACTTTCAACATCCTATGGAATCCTGGGGTTTGCAGTTTAGGGAGAGGCATTTACAGTTCTCAGCCAGAGAGTGCTTTGGCCTCAGCAAACTACAAGCCCCAGAAATTCTACAGGATGTTGAAAGTGGAATAAAAGCACTATAAAGGTGTAGTGCAGAAATGGCCTAAATTTATATAAAATTTTTACGAAAAAATGCAGTGGGAGCAACTGAGCAACAAAAGGCATATGTACAACTTCACCAGTAATTATTTCCAGAACAATCTATGTCAAACTCATTCTTTGTATCTTATTCCCGTGTTCTAGATGTTATTATACCAGCAGAACATGTCAAGACGTTTTGGAACATGGCTCAGATTGCTTTGTATATATTTAACCTGACTTCAAATCACTAGGAACTTGCATTTTCAATTATCCTTATGACGCTATGCTGTTATAGCACTATACTCCACTTTAACCCCTATGGCAGTATCCTGTGGAATTCTGTGGTTTGTAGCTTACTGAGGCCCAAGAGCTCACTGGTTAAGAATTCTAAATGCCCCTCCCTAAACTGCAAATCCCAGGATTCCATATGGTGCTGTCAGGGCCATTAAAGTGGAATATAGCACTCTAACAATATGGCGTGATAATGGTCCCTGTCTAAGCAAACTGTTTTCTTCAACCTGGGTCTACCTCATTTAGGGCTAATGGTTACTTTTTGACTTTTCTCCTTCACTCTTCAGAGTGCAGTCTTTACTGAAAGCAGGAGTTCTGGCAACACCTGGAGAATCTTTACAAATCATTTCTGCAAGGGAAATAAGAGACAATAAAGATGCAATAAATGATGAAAGCCAGAGATCAGAAGAGAAGAATTATCCCTGATGCTTAGTGAGAAGCACAATATATGAACAGCAGAAGTAAACACGCTAGCTAGAAGGTTCTGGGAGAAGCAGTGTAGAAAAAGTCGATTTTCCAAGCTCTCATGAAAAGCTAAAGGCCCTCTCTAGAGAAATGCACTGGACTCTTCGCAATTTTTTGTTGCTTGGTATTCTTTTGGGAAGGCTTTTGCTTATGATAGAGAACTAAGGCTGCTTATGAATGAAAAAAAACTCAGAAGGAGAAATCACAACTACATTGTAATGTAATTTGTAATGTAGTTGTGATTTTTGCTTCTGAGATTTTTTTCCCCCTTCTGTTGTTTTTAGTAGGGTCTTAGTCATTTTAAATTTTCATTGATTTTTTATTTTTTGCAACACGGCTGCTTTTTGATTCTATTTCCTCCAACTTTTGTGAGGTACATTAAGGCATGCTTCAGGGTTGCTGAGAGAGATCAGCTCTTGCTCCCCCATAACAACTTCCTGTTTTCTTATGTCTTCTCTCTAAACCCAATCTACACAAACATGCATGGAAGAGTAGAATACAAGTAGAAGATGCTGTTCCATTGCCTCACCTTTGTCATTACCTGCATAATCAGAGAAGGCAGGTGCACAGGCAAGAGAGCAAAAGAGAATGAGGAGAAGACCATGGAGGTTTTTGTGGTCAGCAGCATCTCCTTCTCTCTCACTTGGTGAGCCTCACCATGTACTCACTTATGCCAAACTCTGGTTTGGGATCTACATCAATAACAGAAGCTGCTTTTGCTGCTATTACAATAATTAATGCCAGCTATATCTGTTCCTCCTCCCATACTGAAAAAGATATCCGTTCCTCTCCTATCCACAACTCCAGTAGTATAAACTTGAGCCGTAGGGCTTACCTTGGGGCCCAGGGACCATTGGTGGTTCTTGCAGGTATCATAGGGGGTCCACAAAGCCCTGGTGCTAGATATCAACAGCAGCAGCAGCAACAGGGATGTAGCAGCAGGGAGGCCAGGTGCCCAAACTGCAAATGAGGGAGTAGTTTGAGCACACACACACACGTCTGCTGCCATGCCCCTTTCACCAGGGACACAGGAGCAGGGGGTGCGAGTACTGAGGGTCATGGCAGCAGGTGTGTGTGCGTGCCCAAACTGCTCCCTTACTTGCAAACAAGGGAGCAGTTTCAGTGCCCAATGTGATAACTGTAGCCCCTGTCAGAGCTGCTTATGACAAGCAGCAGCTGTGGGTCCCTGTGGCTCCGGCTGGAGATGAGTCCTGCAGCTCAAGAGCTCCCCCTGCTGCCAGGGACTAAACAGGCTTGAATGTTCCTCTGCCTGCTCCTTTAGGGCAACAGGGATCGGATTCTGGAGCTTGTGCCAATCAGCCCACAGACAAGGTGGAGACTCAAGAGAGCTGAGCAAAGGGAGGCTTCCTTGGTTAAGTTCAAGAAGCAGTGGCTAGCCACACCTGTGCCTTGGGCTATATAACTGCCTGCCTGGAAGCTTTTCTTTGCTTGTGGCAAACTTCTTTCAAGCCCTCCTCTTGCCTGTTCCTTGCTCGCAGCACCTGGCTCCTACTACCTTGAATCGATCTCTTGACCCTTGGCTTTTTGGAACTCTGACTACGGCTTTCGCTTGACACTCTGGTAAATGAACTCCCTTGTGTAAAATGCTTGCTTGTCTCCTCCCGGCTGGACTTTGCTGGCTCTCACACTCCCTTCTCTGGGCTGGCTCGCTGCCCAGGTCCTGACCTTGACACCCACATTCTCTCGATGCCCACAACCCCTGCTGCTGCATCCCTGATGAAAGGAACATGGAGGCAGGCATGCGCATGTATCCAAACTGGTTCCTTATTTCCAAACAAGTGGCTATTTCAGTGCCCACACGGCAGCAGGTGTGTGTGCATGCCCAAGTTATGACTCTGCAGACCACGGTTTGAATCTCCACTCAGCCATGGAAACCCACTGGCAAGTCACATTCTCTCAGCCTCAGAGAAAGGCAAAGGCAACAAATCTTCCCAAGAAAACCTCCATGATAGGTTCTTGTTAGAGTTGTCATAAATCAGTTTTCAAAGGGAAGAGATGTGATGACTTGAAAAAACCTCCCTCTGTCAGCAGCGCTTTGTTGCTATGTGCCTTCAAGTCACTTCAAACCTGGCAAGATTTGTTCAGAGGGGGTTTGCCTTTGCTTTCATCTGTGGCTGAGAGAATGTGACTTGCTCAAGGTCACCCACTATTTCAGCAGGGCTTTGAACCCTAGTCTCCAGAAGCCTTAAATACATATTTGAATATTCAAATTTAAATTTAAGTATTTAAATCTTGAGTTAAACTGAGTTCAGCAGCAAAAATTATATTTACATGGGGTATCCAGTAAAGGAAAGGTTAAAAACCACTGAAATAGAGAAATCTCAGAAATAACAAGAAAAGCTACAATACAGAGTTATCTGTCTCAAATAAAGTCCAATGTAGGATTAAACAGATGGATCTATATAACCAATAATATTTCACTCAGTTGGGTATCTACTGCTGGTACCACAGTTATGACACACTCCCCTCATATCAGCTTCAGGAATGCCTGGTATTTTAATGTGGTATGGTTCAAAAGCAAGGAACTTCAAGGAAAGGGTAGTTTGTTGTGAAAATTTGCTGTAGCTCAGTGCTGTGGAAAGACAGAAGAGGAAATGTGACGGCAACCTGTGCAAAAGAACAGGAACTCACTCATATTTGCTGTGGGCTAGAGGATGCCTTTCTGTGCTATCGAGATAGGTGACATGTTATCCCCATCAATTATATTAGTGGCCCAACTGATCAACCTGAAATCTTGGAATGAGTTAATCTGTCAGTTTCACTGTCTCTCACATTGAGATTGTGCTTATTTTAGCAAATTCTGATTTTCTAAAAAATGCCCATCCATCCCAACAAGCTGAAATACTCTAGCAATGCCACTCAGTTCAATGACTCACTATGTAAAGTTCTCACGAAAATGATCTCTTCCAATAACTTAATGCTCTGATAGTCACTGAGCTGAGATTGAAGCAGGTTTTAGGTGAGAAAAGGAAAGAGACTCTGAATAATCAGGGGCCTGAGTCATATTTATTTCACATTGCAAACCATATAAATTAAGCCTGAACATTATTTCAGATGTTTGCTGGTGGATAATTCACTGCAACACTACAATTAGAAAGAGCCACATGCTAAGGAAGGGCGAAGTTAACATACGTTATAATTTTACGCATTTATAAGCAAAGCATGTAGGTTCATAGTAACTCTGCAACAAACATAGCTGCCAGTGAGTCCACAAGCAAAATTCCCAAGTGAATGTACCCGCACACTCCAATATGCTTCAGAAGCCCTGGTCTATGTTTCTCTGCTGCCAAAGATCCAGGTGATGGGCATGTGGAACTGGCATTTTTCAAGCATGGCATCAAAACTTTGGAATACTCCATTTAGGTCTCTTCTGCATACCTTTAGACTGCCAGGAAAGACTTGGGGCCTTTCTGCACTATACTGTTATGGTGCCATTATTCAACTTCCAACATCCTGTGGAATTCTGGGGTTTGTAGTTCATTGAGGCCAAAGAGCTCTCTGGCAGAGAATCCCTAAACTGCAAACCCCAGTATTCCACAGGATGTTGAAAGTGGAATAATAGCACTATAACAGTGTAGTGCAGAAAGGCCCTAAGTCTAAAGGTATGCAGAAGAGACCTAAAGGGCCTTAGATTTCAACAAGCATTTAGAGATTAAGTCTGAAATATTTTGCATTTGATTTAATTTGTGGAGCTGGGTAAATTGTTGGACTGTGGTAATTTTATTGTGGTGGTGATTTATGGTAGTTTTCTTGTTATAATTTTATGACAGTGTGGAATACGAGGAGAGTTAACCCACACACCTGACACCAATGTGCCTCCAATGAATGCACGGCCTGATGGTCACAATATTCGTGAATAGCTTGAAAAGAGTTCTGTGAACCCATGGAGGGATATTTTGAGCTCATTGTAGGAAATGCAGAATATAAATGCAATAAATAAATAAATAACAAAAATGTGATTTTGTATAAGAGAAGCACTATGGAGAGAAGTCATATTCAACAAAGAACTTTAATTGATTAATTAGTGTGCTAATTCAACAACTGCCTGAGAGTTATTTCCATAACATACAGTTGGGTTGTTTGTCACTAACACCCTGTAACAATATTCTCAGTGGAAAAGCCCTGTTGTTTGGAACCAGTGCTACAGTTAGCAGAAATTCCGAAGAGACATTACAACTTTTTAATCAGCAAAGAAAGTGCAAGATTAATAATGGTTCTGCATAATTGCCATTTCCCAGCAGACACTTGGTTTTTTTTAAAAAAAAAAAAAGGCTGGCACAAACAGAAGAAAGCTGCATAGCAGCCATTTCACTACTTCTTTAGCTGTAAAGACTCATATTAGGTCCATATGAAATTCACATGTGTTAGTTGCCCTAAAAGGGCAATGTGGAAGAAAAACACATATCTATCTCAATTTAGTTTTAACATGTCATTTTATACTTACTTTCACGATCAAACAATGCTCTGTGAAACAAATATTAAAAACTTGTCTTAAAAGTAGAATAACCCTGATAAGAATGATTTGTAAATCTTTAATGAATTCACCTCAATTAGCCTTTAATTAAAGAACTCATTAAAATCTTAGTGGAATACAGTTTGAAAAGTGAAAGAGGAAGGAAAAGAAATCTTGCTTTACTATAATAAGAGAGCGGAAAATAAAGATAACAGTGTTAAAAATGAAAAACAGTTTCTGACCAGTCTAGAAGTCTGGTGGTTACTTTACTGGATGGTATTTGGCATATACCATATGCCATATTTGGCATATACCATAGCACCTCAGTAGTTTTCAGACTTTCTGTCTTCATGAAATATTTTCCATATAGTTAGCTAGAGCATAATGGAACCCCCCAGTCTGGCTGCAAAGGATGTTGGAAAATGTTCAGGGGAATACAGGTCATTCCGAACAGTTTTCATAGTGCAACCCATTGAGGGGCTAAAAAGAGAATGGGTACCCAGCACTGCTGTAAGTGCACAGTTGTGCTTTAAAGTTCTGGCAACACTGCGAGATAATAAGGGTTTTTTTTTTAAGTGCTTGCAGGTTATTGTTATTGCAGTTTATTTATAATGGGTTTATTTGTTTATGCATGCTCAAGAACTGGTGTGGAAGCTGAAACATTCATGTCCTCAAAAGACCCATTGTTAATACTGCACTTGTTAATTCAGCAGTGATCCACAGGAGACTGAAAGCTTTATATAATAAATACCAGAGCCTATACTTCATGGTGTTTTTTTCCCCCTGGGTCGCTGCTTATACTGGGACCTTATTCTTCCTCGGTAAATGCTTTTGGCAATAAGAGTCTTTGGGAAGCCAAGTGGGCACTTCTATAACAACAATTATCTTCCCACCTAGAGCTGCTAGAGAGCTCTTGTCCACTTCCCTGAACTACAGCAGAAAATGTGAAGTATCCCATCGGTCTACAAGTCGCAGGATTCCACAGGATGGAGCTATGGCAGTTGAAGTGCTAGAAATGGGTATTGCAGATATACTCCTTGTCTAAAGGAAGTTTTGAGAGCCTCATCTCAGAGATGGCTCACTTGAATCTCAATGAACACTCTGAATCCCTTTGACCTCATCTAAAGTTCTGCCTTGGTCCTGGAGCCTCCTCCTTCACCCCCTGTCTCTCAGTAGCCAAGGTGGCAACCGATACGGCAGAAAGCTCATAACCGTCGTAGGACCAAGGCCCTTTCTGCGCAAGATGGCAGAAACACCTCACGATGTCATAGAAGCAGAGTTTATGGCTGTATTTCTGTGATGTTTCTGCGATGTGGCTTTCTGCACCGCCCTCCGCTTGAGGCAGTGAAGGCCACTTTCTCGTTCCACACTACAGCATTCATCACCACTCCCCTGCTCTACCTATGGCCCGCCCCAGCCCATTTCATTGGATCTCTTTTTTAAAAAAAAATCTTGGGAAGGACGTCCCTCTGCAGACATGACATCACGTGTGCTGAGCCAGACCCGCCCTGAACCCACCCATTCCTGCGAGAATGCACTTCAATGGTTCTGCAGGTAGTTGTAGAAACATAGTAGAAGTGGTCTCAGGAAGTGAAAACTCATTTTTTCCATTGCTCAGATATGATGCTTTAGCAACATACAAAGGTGCACCAGCAACTTAACATCAATAGTAACGACATCGTGCGGATGCACGCCTCCTCAAGCCGTCGCAGCTATGCAGTGACTACACCATGCGGAAAGGGTCTAAATCAGAAGACTTTATCAACAGGCATCTACACAGGAGAAAGGGCTTATTTTGGAGGAGGGACAAAGTATTCTAAGTACTGCACCAAACTACTAATTCCAGGATTCCATATGATGGAGCTATGGTAGTTAAAGTGAGATCAAACTACTACAACTGTGGAGATACATTTGACCATGAATTATTTTGCTTCTAATGTTGGACTGAGCTTTTTGGATGAGTCTAATCCTCTTCTTCTGAATGGGCTTCCCCAGATTCAGGGTTGAACATGAACAGAACTCTACTTGTGGGACATTCAGATCAGTGTAAAAGGGAGAAATGTGTCATGGGTGGGGGAATCTGTGCCTCTGGAGGAGAAAAGTTAAAGCAATTTGAAAGTCCAAGATCTGGGGAGAACTTTGGGTGATGAGAAGATTTCCTAAAGCAAATATAGGATACGGCAGGCACTACCTGCCAAAGACAACCCTCTCTGTCTGTTCAGGCATCCACAGTAATGTGGCAAAGTCATAAAAACATAGTGCTAAGCAGAGAAGAAAATATCTGCCCTTTGTACATTGGTTTCTTGCTAATGCCTCATTTAAAACCACCCTAGCCTAAAATCAATTTGTAAAGGATCAGCATCTCATTTAAAATAGGCCAATGTGTATCATTTGGTCATTGCAATGTGACCTTAAACTTCATTTAAAGACCCACTGCCCTGCCACATTTATGCAAAGAGATCTTGAATGTATATGAGGATAAAATTAAAACACTGACACCCCATACACCCCACACAGGTGGCATTCCATCAAATGTTGGGATGTGTTGCCAATTATCCATGTACGACCATTGCTCTTTCATTGAGGTGTAAATAGCGCAATCATTTTTAGTGCTAATCTGATTTATGCATCTCTGTTTCATAAATCTAAAACTTATTTGGCACCTCATCAATGGACTTTGCCACCTGAGGTTTATTCAGTGGGTGAAAACGGTGTTGTTTATTGATGAGGCTCCTCCAGGGCCAAAAAAGTTCAAACTGTCAGTCATGTGACATGACCTTGCAAATGCCTTTTGCACTCAATAATTTCTCACAGCTAGTGATATGTCACAATAACCAAAGTTTCAAGTCAGTTTCAAACCTTGGAACTGCTTTGGTCTTTAGGATGGAAATTGTAGGACCTGTTATTCATGTGTGCAGAGGAAAAGTGTAGTATAGCAAAGCATATTTTTATTCCTAATTCTGGGCTACAGGAATGTCAACACACTTTCAGTTTTAGATTCTTTTAGACCCAAATCAAAAAATATGGAAAAATCCAATGGGTGGAATGTGGCATAAAGAAATTCAGTGTGCCATAAAAAGAAAGCAAAACATGCCTTGCAGAAGTTGTCAGATTCTAGAAGGATTGTATTTGAATAGCTTTCCTTGTGACACACCTTGCAATAGGTTGGAGATAAAATCATGAAATGACTTTTGTTCAATGTTTCATGAGGGCTTTCTGTTCTCTGAAATATGCATATTTTTCTGTGCACACTGTTCAAATGTGTGCAATTTTGTTGAAGTATGTCTACATATCCTAAAGGCATCACATCATGATCTTGAAGGTTCAACAAAGTCAGCCCTGCTTCATGCTCGGCTGAAAGACTGCAACAGCCAGGTACTGTAGGCTATATTACAGAGAAAGGAACTGGCATAACCACCTCTGAGTATTCCTTGCCTACAGCCAGCATGGTATAGTGGTTTGAGTGTTGAATTACAGACCTTGGCAACCAGGGTTCAATTTCCTGCTCAGATGTGGAAACCCACTGGGTAACCTTGGGTGCATCACACTCTCCCAGCCCCAGAAAACCCTGTGATAGGTTTGTCTTAGGGTTGCCATGAGTCGGAAAGTGCTTGAAGGCACACAACAACAAATAACAATAAGAAAACCCTACGAAATTCGTGGGTTCCCCATAAGTCAACAGGCAACTTGAAGGAATGCATGCGCGCACATGCACACACTCACATTTCATAGACTTCTGTCGATGTGGAGATTCCAGAGTGTAAATTGCTACCGGACGGCAGACAGTATGGGAAGTGTGGATTGGAACAAGCCTTTGACTTAAATCTAACTTCTCAGACATCCCTAAGTGTGTTAGTATGAAATGAATCTGTGACATCATCTTTTCATAATAAATGCTTCAAATATAAAATATCTTATTTATTAATAGCAATCTCTGTGACATAAATTCAAACCAGCCTGAAAAGGCTATTTTCAAAAGAACATTAGTCTTTATGTAAGCCTTTAGTAATTACAGTGGAATATCATTTTTCTCATCTGCTTGCTATATTGTCTAGTGCACCTATAGATCCACCTAATTATGAGCACCATAGCCTCAAGTGAGGAACATCACAGTGAGATTTGTCCACTGCTTTGTTGGAAACTGTTAGGTTCACTGCAAGGAGTGGGATAGAATAATTGAATAATGGCATTTGTTGTGATGCACCCGAGATCATCCAGTCTCCGTGGCCAAGTGGGCAAGCGAACCCTGGCCTTCAAGGTCGTAGTCCAACACCCAAAGCACTACACTGTGCTGGCTCCTTCTCTCACTTACCTAGGGAGATGAAATAAGAACATCTAACTGAGCCTGCTTGCTCTTAGCCAGATGACCGATCTAGGGCAGAGTGGAAGGTAAGCTCTGGTGCTGTAATGACTGGGAAGGAAGGAGGAAGCTAACTAGGTAAATGCATAGATCCTCTGGTGAATCTTTGCCAGTGGCAGCAATAAGGCAATTAAGCCTTGCTAACTGTAGCAAGTTGCTGCTGCACTAGCTGAGCTGAAGATTGGTACACAGCCCTTTTTCCTTGCCTGGTGCTCAGCCCATCAAAATGGGAGAATGTGCACCCTCATCTGAGGCCCTGATAACTGGCAATCCTATTCCCAATAGTTTTGTACCAAACAATGTACCTCTTTAAAAAATTAAGGTTTTGGTTCTTATAATACTTATTTAATCATACTCCTTCTTGTTCATTTCTATTTTTATTCATTCTGATTCAAATCTTAAAATATCACAGACATTTATAAAGAGAGCGAGGTGAAGCCTATAAAAGCTTTTCCCAAATAAACCCATAGGCTTTTTTTTTTAAAGGTGACACTGACTTTTCGTCTTGTTCTTGCTATGATAGACTATCATCACTAACCATTTGGAAATATTTAAAAGCATACAGTTTCCACAAAGGAGGGGTTTTTTTTAAAATGCCCAAGGGACATGTCAGGAGAGCAGAATACAAGGCTTTTGGTCATTGCTTCCAGTCAAGCGCTTCAATGTGGAGCTGGTGCTGGAAGAGCATGAAGCTTCTAAAGGGATATGACACACCATCCTTAGAAGTTTTTTTTTTTCTTCATTGAAATTCCTTTGACAAAATCCTTCAAAATTCCTTTGACAAAACTCCTCAGACTTTTTGCCTGAACTTCTTAGAAAATTGGATTCTGTGACATTTTCAATGCCAATTCCAACTCAGTGAATGCTAGGCAACTGCAGGATAGTGGCCCTGTTCTGGAGTAGGAAGCCCTCAGAGGCACCTTCTGGGACAGAGCAGCAGAAAATCCATTCACCCATATTACAGACACATTTAGAATGAAAACCTCAGTGCTCATGGACCAGATGATTTCAGTATTGCAAGAAAAGGGTAGGGAGTCCCATTCCTTGGAGACAGGCAGATAAATCTGTAAATATCAAGAGGCACATTATTATGAAAATCAGGGGTACATCTGAAGGAGTCCTTATTAAATCCATTTGATACAGACCTGATAAGAAGATTAAAATTAAGGCACTTAATGCTTGCACACATCAGAACTGACACCTGGCAACAGATCTGTCATCATTATTTTCTTTTGAGCCACCACAAAAGATTTTAAGCACAACCAAAAAGAGGGGCAAGGGAGCCTGTTTCTTGTCTCAGACAACTGTGCTTTGTCTTACAGTGACAGATACACAAATAGTTCTTTCCCTCTTTTTTTTCCTAGCACTTTGCAGGAAGCTGTTACTTTGTGGTACCTTTGATTGTGACATCTGTTAACTAAGGTGGATACCTGGCTTTCTCTTTGAAAGGAACAATTTTCAGTAGATATCATTTTAGCCAAAAGCTCAAGCAGCATCTCTATTTGCTCAATTAGGTGACACAGACTTAGAAATTATTCAGGTGGGGATAGGATTGCCGTAATCCAGTTTTTTTCCTCATCCAAGCATCTAATTTGCATATTATGCAAATTATTCTGATTATGTGTATAATTCTAAGTATGCAAACTCAGCACATTAATTGTTGCAATCTTACCATTATGTTTCAACTTTTATACAATTTTTAATATTAAGTACTGATTAGACAGAATCAACACAAAGTGAACTTTAAAATCCTGAACTTGTTACAGGCGTATCAGAATTAAAGTCCCTATTGAGTCATAGAATTTACCGTGTGATTTTGAGCCATTATTTATCTTGTAGGGGACCTATCTCATGAGGATGTTGTGGGAGCTAGTAAGAGGAGAGGCATATAAGGTAGGCATGTACATTTCTTCCTCTTCTTCTTCTTCTTGTTCTTGTGTTTCTTCAAGTCGTTTCTGACTTATAGCAACTGGGTGAACATATCATGAGGGTTTTTTTGGAGCTGAGAGTGTGTGATGCATCCAAGATCACCAAGTGGTTTTCCATGGCTGAGTGAGGAATCAAACCTTGGTCTCCATGGTCATAGTTTCCTCACTACACCACACTGGCTGTCATGTACATTTCTATTCTGATGCAAATAAATCAAGAGCAACAACTTGCCACGCACAAGAACATCCAGTGGCATTCTCATCAGAATTTCTTGCCATTATAATTTTATGATGGAAAGAGCTACAGATCCAGGAAAAAACTATCGGAAGCCCCTGGTTGCAACAGTCATTTTGTTCACAAGGCTAAAAGCAGAGAAAAGTAAGGACAAACAACAGTAATTACAGGAGAAAAGCAAATTATACCACAACACCTGGAATAACTCTTTTGGGTGGCATGTCAAGGATGAAGAGATTCAGGCAACATAAAAATGTGTTCACCAACTTCACCTGCTACTTGCTAGGGAAAATGAAAAGGTCTCATTATCCTAATTCTTGCCTCATAGGCCGTTTCCACACGGACATATTGCCCACGCTAGGGCGACCTCTCTTGGAGGTCTTCTTCACCGGGGGTGCGCGCTAGAGCAGTTTAAAAAAGTGAGGTTCTAGACCTCAAACTGCTCTAGCGCAGCCGCGGGGTGGCGCTGTGAGTTTTATAAAAACCACCTTCGCAAGTGGTTTTTATAAAACTCACCCGCGCTGCCCCGTGGCAGCCACCGGTGAAGAACTGCAGAGACACGGTAGCGCGTCCCTGCAGATCTGCAAGGGGGTGAACTTCTGGCTGCCGCTTTCTCCTGATTGGCAGAGTGCCGCCGGAAGCCGCTGGCCGCCATTTTGGGCGCTGCCGAGTGCCGCCAAACGCTGCCGAAATTCGGCGGCATTTAGAACGGTGGATCCGCGCTTTCCTCAGGGACAGAGCAACCCGCTCGCGGGTAGGCTCTGCCCCTGCGTGTGTGGCCCCATTTCGCCCCCCCATGAGGAAAGGGCCATAATCCACATCATCAGTCATCCATCCTGTTTTATTGCCCAGGGATCTTCTATAAACCAAGAAAATTAGGGGCTCCACAGCAATGGAGTAGTCACTTCTTCTGTCCTCTAGACAGACAGACAGACAGACAGACAGACAGATAGATTTGGTGAGGACACAGAAAAGAGCCTTCTCAGCGGCTGCTCCCAGACTGTGGAACTCTCATGGAAGGCTCAGTTGTCCCTCTCTCTGCTCTCTTTACACTAGCAGGGAAAGACTTTTTTATTTAAGCAGATCTTAATTTAACTCTTAACTCATTGTGGTAGAAAGGTCTTTTAATGGAATGTACTATGGTCTTTTTATTTTCTACGATGTTTTAAACATGTTTTAAGCTGTTCTAGCTTACTGTTTCAAAATAGAAATGTTTAATTGTTTTTTAAAATTTTGATGGTACTAAGATTTTAACTGTAACTTTATTTTAATTTGTTGAAATCCACCTTGAGAAAATGGGGGAGGGATATTATAAATAAATAAATGACAATACTGGATTCTACTGTTTACATCCATCAGATCCCGGTGACCAAATGGTGAGTTATAAGGCACTTAGCTAGATATGTATTAAGAAACACAAGACAAAGTTTGCAGCGTCCTATACAGAGTAGATTCACCTCAGTTCTCAAACAAATTGCATTTCTGCAAGATGCACTGCCAGCAGAAGATTCTAAATTACTCCAAATTACAGACTAAAATCTTCACTTGTTCCTTCTTATCCACGAGAAAAAAAAAGTTTCACCAGCTCATGGACAGATTATGGGGAATTTTGTACATTTTTGTTTTTTAAAAAAAACATTTGGGGAAGATTTTCTTAAAAACAGTCAAAATTTCTGAAAGGCACTTTGTGAAAATTATTTTGTGCAAAATACAGGTCAATGTTTTGGATGACATTGATGGAATGTAAATCTCCTCCACGTGCAATTAGTCACCTTCCATCACCATTACCTTGTTGTCCTGTGACAAGTCACTCCCCCGTCCCTTGAGTAGCAAGGGATTGATGTGAAAGCAGCCATACTGTAGCTAGGTCTGCTTCAGCACCTGGCAGGAGAAAGATGACATCATTCTCCTGGAACTCATGGAGGACTCCAAGGAAGTTTGGAAAGATGTTTTTGACATCCTGCAGCCAGCTCCTGAAGAAAAGCCGATCACAACATGTCCACCCTCTGTCATTCCCTTGCAACTTCAATGGCTGTGCAGGCACCCAGGAGAGTAAGATAAGAGTGCAGGAGTCGAGCACAGACACCAGAGATGAATTCCACTACCTACATTCATTTTTATCTATATAGGAGGTATAGATGATGCTGGAGCAAAATGTGTCAAGCAATCCACTCAAGGTACAGTATAAATTAGACAAAAATGTAATGTCTGATGTAGTCATGCATGGTACAAATTGGACCACACTTGTCCACAATATTGGACCATAACATTGATATAGGTGTGCTGATATTATTTGAAAGCCAGCATGGTGTAGCGGATTGAAAGGCCGTTTCCACACGGGGGGAGGGAATCGCCTGTGATGCTACTCACCGGACTTTTGGGCTCTCTGGTCTGGTCCATGCTGCTCCAGAGCAGTGCATGGCCACCGCTCCACACTCCTCCGGGGACGAAAATGGCAGCTTCTGGTTGGTCGAGGGTGTCGACCAACTGCTGAAGCTCGCAAGCCTAAAGCCCGCCCCCAGCAGATCACAGGCTCGCACCAATGCTAGCCTGTGAATCTGCATAAGGGAGCAGGCTCGCAGTGGTGCACTCCGTGCTTTTGAAAGACCTGTTTTTAGTGGTCTTTCAAAAGCGCGCTGGACGACCACTTGGGGTCATTCCAGAGCGGTCTGGGGTGTGGATCTATGTTAAGTAGGTCTGACCCAGTCCACTCCCAGGTGCAGACGTCCTCCTGGAGGATGCTCTGCCCCATTTTAAACACCCCGTGTGGAAATGGCCAAAGTTGAACTATGACCATGGAAGAAGGGTGCTTGGCCATGGAAACCCACTGGTTGATCTTGGGTGCGTCATATATTCTCAGCCCCAGAAAACCCTATGGCAAGTTCACCTTAGGGTTGCTGTAAGTCAGAAATTAGTTGGAGGCACATAACGATAACAACAACAACAAGTAAGTGAGAATGAATAATCCCTTCAGATTGCCTTGGTCTGGGAACAACCCCTTTAGCTAAGATTTCTCTCCTAGCTGCCAAACAAGAAATTATGGTATGTGTATGTGTTTGAATTATAAGCAGTGCACAGCTGTGATTGGCACTTAATGCATAGCTATTAATAAGACCACCAGGGACACAACTGCTTAGATCTCAGGTTTTGGCTCAGAAACCTCAGGGGATCAGAATGATCCTGAACAGACAGCCCTGATTATTAATAAAGTAATTGCATACCTATGATTGCTACCTGTTAAGGGCCAATTCCTTCATATTACTTCCTGCCTTGTTAGACAAGTGAGATACAATATTTTCTAGGTGACTGATAGTTAAGTGCAGCCATCCCTTTTCATCTTGTCTTGGTTTGGGCACTTCCAGAGTGATGGGCCAGTTATTTGTTCTTGGTCTGAGATAGCCTTCAGGTGGAAACCACCTTTTATGAGCAGGCAGCTGGCTGTTCTCTTACACTTTCATAGCATAAATTGAATAAACCCAGTAGTAGTGAGGCTCAGCGCTGGGCAAGTGAGTAAAGGGAAACTTCTCTTAAATTCAGTCAGATAACCCACGTTCCAAACCTTCAGTCAAAATTAAGATGAAATGTTTATTAACAAAAATATACATGGGAAACCAGAAGGGAAAACAGCATTGTTAGAAAAGAAAGAAAGCATTATAGTTTTTAAGCCAAGTGAACCCCAAGACAAAGGCTATTTCCACATTAGACTGTTACAGTGCTATTATTCCATGTTCAATATCCTATGGAATCCTGGAGTTTGCAGTTTAGGGAGGGGCCTCCCTAGGATTCCATAGGATGTTAATGTGAAATAACAGCACTGTAACAGTCTAGTGTAGAAATGGCCAAACTTACAGCCCAGGGCTCAGTCTTGAGGAATCTTTGATTAGCTGGGAGAGGAGTTTCAGGCTGACATTTAATATTCTTTATTAGGGATGGAGGCATAGAAATTGCCCACTTATTGCAGGAATATCTGGTAACTATACCAAGCAAAGACAGTGTAGCCAGTACAATATGATCAAGCTGTAGGAAAGAGGAGAAAAATGCTCAAGGTTCTCTTGTAAAGTGAAAAAGTAAAACTTTGCATTTATTGTTTCAGGAAATCCAACTTGGAATAGGAAGGAGGATAGACAAAAGATTACGTAAATTTCTGCAGAAGACCTCCCCAAAGCTGGCTCTTATACGTGGATGTAAGCCATAAGGAGCCAAGAATGTCATGAATGTTCCCTTCCCTGACAAAGGGAGACAAAGGACTAAATAACTTTCTGGAATCAGGGGTAAGTGACTGTTGCAGGCAGGAAGAAAGCAAAAAGGCTTGAGTAAATAGATCAAAGAAAGAAACAGAGAGGCGAAACAAATGGGCAGGCATCTCTTTGGAATTCCCTCTCACTAATCACTCTATACAAGCACTACGCCTCTTTGCTTCCAACACTTAGTTCTCCAGACAGATGTGGCCCATGTCTGCAACAAACTGTCTCCACCTTCTGGGGCTGAGAAATGAAACAAGGAGGATATGTGTTGCCGGGAGATAACTTTATGCCTTCTTTAACAGACTGAATAAATAAAAAGGATCCCTGTTTCAGGAGTGGGTAGGTTGGAAGTTAGGAAAGCGGTACTTCAAGAGGCACCAAGGATACACATTGTCCTGGCCAAAGGGCTTCTCCAGAAGGGGAAAAATCTCTGGAAGCATCCAGCGTTTCCATTTCTTTCTGTTTTGATTTTACCTGCATATCCCCAAGTTTGCTCCCAAATTGTTCCTTGCAATATCCTGAGTTTCCCTCCCTCCCTCCAACCTCCCTTGTATCCTTTCTCTTTCCCCTCTAACTGATTATGTGCCACGTTGAGATTCATCCAACATTTCAGAAATTGATTTTCACCAATTTCCACTCCACCTTTTCATTAGTGTTCAGGAATTATAGCTAAAGTGCTTTATCAACATTACACTTGTCAAACATTAGGATCAGGGTTGTTTTAGTGTAAAACTTCATCACTTGATCTCTGTTGAATCTATGTCCTAGAAACAATAGCTGTATTTACTGGTGGCAGCCATCTTGGCTTGTTTCAGAGTAATCCAAAATGACAGCCAAGTAGAGGTATATTTCATTTTGCAAAATATTCAGTTAATTTAAACTTATGTGGGAAATAAGAATGACGTGTCTTTGATAATGCGAGGAGTTCCCAGGAAATACTTCGGGATGATGAAAATGTCATGTGGATCTCCAAAATAAAACTGGTTTGTACAGGAACAAAATCTGGGACTTTCCAAAGCCTTTTTTCCCCTCTGGATGAACTCAGAGATGTTTTGTAGCTATAGAGAAATGCACGCCATAGTTCTTATCCCCTCTTCACCCATTTTTCCCAGGCTCATTTTTATTTGTTTTTCTCTACTCTGCGGTATATATTCGTCTCCTGTGGTATCTTTGTGCTTTCCCTCATAAACCGAACAAACCCAAATTGAACCTGCCATGTACTAATGAAGATAAGAATGTATGGCTGAGGAGACTAAATAGTTTTCCTCCACGATGAGATTTTTATCACATTTTTTCATTTAGGAATAGCTCAAATGGATCCTAACACACTTAAAATCTGGAAAATAATTAGATACACACCTCTTTTTTATGACTGAGTCATTCTGATAGAATGCTTATTAATAATACTTTCTTGGGGTTGTTTATGAAATTAATGAGGCTCAGTCATTTCATTGCAGCAACTGCAGCAATGGAATACAGGAATTCATATAGATATATATTTGTCCAGAGAATAGTTCAGCTATTATTACAGCCTGAACTCCATTCCTGACTTATTTACAGTTAGGTACTGCATGATTTACAAGTGAGAAAATTTCAGATTTTCCATTTAAGGTTGGTACCCAGCTATTTCACAAAGACGTTTCCATAAATAAATTCATTTTCCTAATACGGGAGGTCAGGGTCATCTAATAAAATTGGCTGTCAGTAGATTTAAGCCTTTCAAAAACAAAACAAAATTAAAGAGCTTCACAAAATACATAATTCATTTACTGAAGTCACTTCCAGAAATTATGGTCATGGCCATTGACTTCTGAGTGCACTCAACACATGATAAATAACAGTAACTAAACAAACTATTATCAATGGAAGCAGGTAGGAGGAGCTAAGGAGACCTAGTGATAAGAAGAGTGAGAAAAATGGAGCTATGTGTACCCCTTATCCTGTCTCCATTGATAAAGCAATAACCACGTTGGGAGAGGATGGCTGCTGCTAAAAGCTGGGATTTGGAAGGTGAGAGAAGACAAGTACCTTTGTCCCACTTGATGGAACTTTATATTTACTTCATCCCACTCCAAGATCTATTAAGAATTAAAGTTCCAGGAGCCCCGTCCTGGATGCAATCTGGCAACGCTACACACTGGCCGTTCAGAGCCTACCTGCGAGATATGTGTGCAACTGCACTCTCCATTTCACATTCCATAGCAACTGATCTACAGGGTTAATATTGCTCCCTGATATGCTATATAGCCATTCTGACTAGTAGTCACTGACAATCCTAACCACAGCAAGAATCAACATGGTTGAGGATCTCCAAGATTTGTAAACTTACTCCCTCAGAAAAAAACTTAGAAAACATTTAAGGAGGAGAACAACAAACAATCAATATTGACAAACATGCTCACTTGCCACAGAATACCGGCCGGTTGGAGGGCAGAAAAGTGAAAGCTATGTGTGTTGGGGGTGGAATAGAGTACCCTGAAAGAGAGTGATGCTGGTTGGTACCCTGAATAGGAGCAAATCTCCTTACATAAATATCTGACTGTGAGGGATCTTTCCTCAGAACTTGGCATTGTGGGTTAGGTGCCCATGGAGACTACTTGGGTGAGTGGCACATGCAGTCTCCCTATGTATCCTGCCCATAATGTCTGGCCCTTAGGAAGGAGACTTCCAAGCAGGCATTTGAGGCTTGGCTGATTGTGGAGGAAAGGTTCTCTGAACAGATTGTAAGGGTGGGATGGGGGCTCATAACATTGCTTCTCCTGGCAGTACACTGACTGCATGACAGGAGCAGCAATGCAGCTACCTCCCTTCACCATAAAGCTGGGCCAGCTCTGAGAAGACCAAATGATTGCAATGGCAGTTTAATCAAAGCATTCTGAAGTGACTGAAGAGCCAAGGTATGACTAGAGAGAAAATTCCAGATATGAAGTGGTTTTCTACAAAGAAATGAGAGACAAAAAGAAGCGGGGGAAGAGACCAAGACAATGCTGACACTATTGCATCAGAACAAAAGTGACAGCCCAATTTATATTTCAAGTGTTGTATTAAGAACCTTGATTCTTTCTATAAAAACACGGTGGTTCTTGTAGATCACCCACTGCTTGCATTTGATCATGAAACCAGCAAATAGGAGAGTTTCATTTCCTTATTGGTCAGTGTATTCTTCCATTTTCTCACTCTTTCAGAGACTAACAGTTCTTTGACACACCTTGAAAGAAGTAGCTTTGTTGAAGGATTTTTATAAATGTTATATTACTTGTGAGTTACTGTTTTGTATTCCATTATTTCATTCCCAGCCTTACTTTCTTCCCAGTGTTTGTCTGCAGAAGAAATTGTGCAGCCCAGCAGTTGTTTCTTACTTTCAAATGCTTCCTAATGACCACTTCAAGGATTAGGTTTTCAACACTATGTCTGTCTTCATTTGAGACAGTTTCTTTGATTTCTTCAGTTTCTATATTTTGAATATGGTTCTGCTTTGCAGGAGGTAAAGGCCAAAAGAGAATGCAGATTTCTCATTCTCCTCTTGGTTTATTCAGAAGGGGTGTTAATAAAAGCAACTTTCTTGTTTCCTCTTTGGCTCACTTCATGCATAATGGAAAACCATGGACCACTCACAGACTGAGAAATGGATATGAATCCCCCTTTACCATTTCACACAGTCCATGAGCCACCAATGTGGGAAACATGATGCCTTCTTACAAGTTGGAACATTTTGCAAACAGATCTTGTAGCACCTTTGAGACTAACTGACAGGAAGAAGTTGGTAGCATAAGCTCTTGTGGACTTAAGTCTACATCATCAGGTAGGTGGAGAGAAGTGCCTAGAAGCAGACCTTTATAGCTATGGATGAGCAGGCTGTATGTGTGAACAGCAAAAGAAATGCAAAACATTTGAGTATGGTGATGAGGTTCAGTTGTAATGATGATCATTGGGGGACAAAGGCAGGAGGCAAGATGTTGCCTAAAGCCAAGGTAAATAGATAACCATATAATGGTGTAGGAATGTAGTTATTGGAATGTAGTATGATGCTGGTTGGGAATCGGGAAAGGTATGTGACAAACTGGCCAAGAGAGCCCTCATGAGACATTGGCCCTTTCCACACGGGGTAAAAAAAACGGCTTAGGGCGACCTCATCCGGAGGTCGTCCACACTGTGGGGTGCGCTAGGGCGGTTTGAAAAGTGGAGGTTCCACACCTCAAACTGCTCTAGCGCGGCCGCAAGAGGTGGCATGGCGCCTTTTTTAAAAACCACATTTCATGTGGTTTTTAAAAACGCGAGCGCGCTAACCCGTTGCAGCACCCCGTTTGAAACTGCCCGGGGGCGGGCTTCCGGCTGGCGCACTGCCCTGATTGGCGGAGTGCCGCCGGAAATTGCCGGCCGCCATTTTGAGCACTGCCGAATGCCGCCGAAATTCGCCAGCGTGTGGAGCAGCGAACGCGCGCTCTCCACAGGGACGGAGCAACCCGTTTTCAGGTAAGATCCGTCCCTGCGTGCGCTGCCCCGTTTCCCCGTCCCCCGTATGGAAAGGGCCTATGTATTAACTGGTGTTATAATACATGTGGTGTGCCAGGAAACCATTGTCTCTGTTCAACCCACTGGAGTTTGTTTATATATTCCAATTTTGCTGTTTCTCTTCCCAATTTTCTATTGTCATTGTTGGTTTGTTTGTTTTTCCCCTAAGGACTGCTGTTCTGACATTCTGAATGCTCAGGAAGACTGAAATGTTCTGCGACTGTTTTTTAAGTATTCCCATTCCTAATATCCTAATTAACATCTGGCGTAGAGGCTGGATTATTTGCCCAATGTAGACTGCTGAAGAGCATTGATGATAGTGGATAGCATATACCACATTAGAGGGTGAGCAAGCGAAAGCCAGTGAAAGAGACTCTAATATTGTGGATGATGTGATTATGTCCTGCGATGAAATTTCCCAATTAGATGTGTTGTCAGAATTGGCATCTGGGTTTGTGGCAAGGCCTTGTACCCATCTCCCCATCTGTGTTGTGTCTTCTCTTTTTAGTAAGAAACTGTTTGAGATGGCTGTATGTAGGCACAGAAAGTCCTGCCACCAAGAGCCCTTGAGGGGGCAGCATCATTGTCCAGACCTATTCTGGTCATCATTTACTGATGAGATGTCCGAGCGGTCTCAGTTACAAGCTTTATGTGACCGCTACTAGGGTTTACCATTTCATGTCTTTAGTCTGTTCTGTAACAGATTAGTCCTGGGTACAAATCTTGCATGGTTGATTTTTTAAAAAAGTTTTCAAAAAACGTCATCCAGTGGGTACAGTAGCTTGAGGAATGCTTCTTGTAACTCTATGAGTTTGATGTCCCTGTCTTGTGGGCCTGAGCAGATGCAATTATTTCCAAGGACCTGGTTATAAACAGAAAGATTTGGTAGTTTGTGCATGGTAGATAATGGAGGCATGTAAGTTTGTATAGATGTCACTGAGTTTAAAGTTATAGTGTAGTGCTTAAATGTCTATTGTGTAGATGTATGGTGGTGTCTAGAAAGTGAACTTGTTCTAGTGATAGTTCCAGGCTAAGATTGATGATAGAGTGGAAGTTGTTGAAAATTCTGGAGGGATTCTGGTGAGTCCTCCCAATGAGTCCAAGTCATTAAGATATCATCAATGTACCACAGGTAGAGGAAACGTTTCTGGATGAAGAACTTAAGGAAGTATTGTTCTAGCTCAGCCATAAAGATGTTGGCATATTGTAGTGCCATGTGTGTGCCCGTAGCAGTAACGTTAACTGGAAAGCATATGTTGTTACCAAAAGTGAAATAATTGTGTATAAGAACAAAATGGCAGACCTTGGTGGCTAGGTCTGCTATAGTTCCTTTTGGAAAGACATTCTTGGTAGATTGTAGTCCATCCTTATGTGTGATGTTGGTGTATAGAGATTCCATATGTATAGTGACTAAGATGGTATTCTATGGGAGGTTATGAAGGGAATGTAACTTTTGCAGGAAGTTAGTAGTGTCCTTCACTTACCCAGGAGTGTTGGTGACATATAGACTAAGGATATTGTCCATATATCCAGAGGCACAAAATGAGAGTGTCTCAATGCTTGAGACAGTGGGCTTTCCAAGCTCCCCATCTTTATGTACTTTGGGTATTAGATAGATGCATGTGGTCAAGACTCCTGAGGTTTGTTAATTCAGATTTGGCTCTGCACCTCCACAGGAAATTCCTTGAGTAGTCTGTGTAATTCCTTCTGGTATTCATCTGTGGGATCATTAGGCAGGATTCTATAAAACAGTGTTGGACAGTTTCCTCTAAGCCTCCTGTATGTAGTAACCCTTCAAACCAGTCAATAAGAAAAGAAGAGGAATTCTTTCACTTTGTAGTACCACTGGAAGACTTCAAAGAGAATCAACTGAAACTAAGTGCCTTTACCCTATCATTTGTGACATACAGGCAACATTCAATCAAATGGCCTAGTAATATATTGCAACAAAAAGGTTCCAACACTATGTAGCATGGAGGAGGTCCACCATTATGTTGCTTGGTCAAATATAGCACAGCAAAATATTCCTACTCAGTCCCAAAAAGGTGATTGGAAATTCCCATGTTGGGTGGGAAGCAGTAATGGTGAAGAGGCCTGAGTCAGGAACCCACTGCCTTAAATAGCCCAGCCTTGTAAGATGACAGCATCACAATGCACCCTGGCCTGGCATTTGGCCAATGGCTTGAGGAGAGGAAAAAACTCTCCTGTTATATGGCTAGAGGAGCGTATTTATTAAAAAGCGGGGACAGATGTCCAGGCTTTGAAAAAGGCTGTGCCTGTTTGTTAAACTAACTAGCTTTAAAAAGGCAGTAGATTTCTTTCACAAAAAGTTAGGCCTGTTCTTTCCTTGCTGAAAGATTCTCACTTGTCAAATAAATGTCTAAACTGGCTAAGTATCTAAAGTCTTACTTCATCAAAATTCAGGAATAAATTTGTCTGGGAACAAAGAAGTGACCTTTCCACCATGTCTTCAGTCACAAGTAATTTTCCTCTTTCAAAAAGCTTTCAAGATGATACATACAAACCCTACATATGCATTGTACATGCATTGTGAACATTTGTTGTCTTAATGAAGGAATTGTTTTACTGAGTTTGTCAGTTTTGCTGGAACAGATCAATATTACTCTCTTTGCTTTTCATATGTCAGGAAACCTTGCAGGCTCAAAGACATTGCTCACCCCAGTGAACATTTTGTAAGATCTAAATACCCTAAAGGTACCAGATCACTGTCTGATTTTGGAAGCTAAGCAGGGTAAGCCCTGTTAATATTGGATGGGAGACTGCCAATGAATATCAGATGGTAGGCTATATTTCAAGGTCCTTACAAAACCACCTCAGAGTATTCCTTGTCTATGAAAATGCAATGAAATTCATGGGGTCACCACAAGCCAACAGGCAGCTTAAAGGCACATACACACTGCAGACAAAGAGGAAGAGCTCCATACATGAAACTTTTCATATCTCCAGTTGATGTCAACATTCTGTGATCATAAACATCATCAATAAGTAGTTCATCCATGAGATGGAAAATCAGTCTGTCCACTGAATGGAGGAACTACTGAATCAGATAGCTGTGTTTGAAAGTTGAACCCCACTTCTGGCAGGTACCTCGGTACTGCTGGTTACAACTCTTTTACTGGATTAGCTGCCAGTGTTTTCAGCTCTGGAAAGGAAAAAAATGTTGCAGTGTCAGCAAATCCATGTTATTCCTCAGTGCAAGCAATTGTAGTCATATGTGTCTCCATTCAACACGTATCCTGAATTAAGAAAACTGGTGCAGAGAAGGACTTGATTACTATGGCAGAATGGATTGAACAGAATATCAAATGACTGCATTGAGATTACAGGCAGGTTCAGCAAGAGGATCCCAGATGCTCATCTTTACATGTACCCATGCCCCCCACCCCAAAACCTGATCACAACTTTGTTACCAGACATTTGAACTCAACATATTGTTCTCTACATAAATGTGCAACCAGTTAGGTTATGTTTCTTTGTCTGAGATAAACTGATCCCATTCTAAACATCAGATCAACCTGGAACTAATCTTGGCTTCTTGTTGCTTCCTCATCATCAAGGCAGGCTGAGGGATTTTGCTCCTCTTGGGAAGTATTCCATAGAATGGAAGCCCACAAGGATAACCTGTTTACTTTTCAGGATGCATGCAGTACCTATGTAAGTACAGCAAAAGAGCAGTCAGGCAATTAAATTAGCTGGAACAATAAACTGCCCTTATCCACCCTACACACTAGTGGAATTGTTACTGCAGTTTAGGCCTGCCTGGTGATAGCATAAAGATATCACTTTGATGTCATAATTCGGCTTTATTCTACCACCCCTCTCCACGTGTTTGTGAGGCCTCCAGACAAGCACAACACTAGGCTCGGCACTTAACTGCTGAAATATTCTCAAACAATACAGGTAGGCCAGAAATAGGCAGATCACGGCTTTAGGAGACCTCTCGGCAAGCACCCTCATTATGTATACACACTGTTTACAAAGGACTCCCTGCCCTGAGCAGGTAACTTGGCAAGCTAGAAGCTCAAATGCCAAGCACTGAGCATTTGCATACAGTCTACCTCTTTGTCAATTCAAACTTCACTCAATCATGCTAAATTGTGACCTTTCGGAGACATTGTCTCGCACCCAAAACTCATTGTTGTCCCCGAGTAAGGCATAGCCTGCAGTCACACTTCTCCCTATAAAAACCCCTGATTCTGAGACCTTCCTTGGAACGCTCCCGAGTTCCAACCGCCTTGCTGCCGCATTGCTTGGCGAGCTTCACCTCAGCTCCACTTGCTGAGATACACCAAACCCCAGCATCGATCTCTATCTTCTTCCAGGCTTCAGGAACAGGTGTCATATCACCCAAATCAACTATCCCTCTGAAAATCCCGCTATCTTACTCACACCTTTATTTTCCTTAGTTATCTGTGTGCTTGTGTTGCTTACATTGTGTGTCTGCACTTAATAAAGATCATTCATTATTTTCAAACCGGTCTGCTCCTTGACTTGACCTGACCCCGTAAACACTGGGTTACAAGATCTTGCTAAGTTACCCTGCCTCTCGTAATGCTAAAGCAGTGCTCTGAGCTAATTTTCTCCACCTATAGTAGAGCACATTTTGGAGTCCCTCCCGGGACCCCCATTAACAGGGTAACAGCATGCACCAAAGAAGTCCTCCTGTCTTCAGCCAGATGGCTATCTAACTCCATGCTGCTGTTGGGCAGGTGGCACCACAAAGGATGAAGTAGCAAACTGGAAACAGGGGACTGCATAAAGAACAGTTTCCTGCCTGCTGGTTTGCTGGGAATTCACACACCGGAACGTAACATCATCCTCAAATGTTCTTCCTTCCAACCAAAAGGAAGTAAGAAGAGATAAAGCCTTCTCTGCCTGAGCAGTGGAGAATCCCCAATGTTAAAAAGAATGAGCCATAATTAATAGTTGAATTCCTTTACAAAAATAGTTTTTAAAAACCCACCACATTGAAGTATCCCTTGCATCTCAGACCAGTTAAGATTGGCCAGGCCACTTACCTTAGGTAACTACTTACATTGTATGCATGTCTACTCAGAAGTAATTTACATCAAGTTGATTTGAACCGTGTAAAAATCTTAATTCCCGTATGGAAGTTACTGTTATATTTTCTATGGGTAGTATTTCTCAAAGAGTCAATGTGGTATAGTGGTTTGAGGGTCAGACTATGATCCTGGAGACCTGAGTTCAATTTCTGCTCAGCCTTGGAAACCCACTGGGTGACCTTGGGTGCGTCACACACTTTCAGCCCCAGAAAACCCTGAAATAAGTTCACCTTAGGGTCACCATAAGTCAGAAATGACTACAAGGCATACACACACACACACACACACACACACACACAAAACAGTATTTCTAATGATAAAACGCTTCGTAATAGTAGACAGCATTTCTTCATGTACACATCTTTTTATTTCAGACAACAAAATACAAAATGAACAAGGTGTAAAGTGTTTTCACATTTCTCAGAGATACCTTCAAAACTAGTACATCACTCACAAGAGAGAATCCTTGAGGACGATGGCCAAATTATTGGACCTTTAAATGGGAATTCAAAACATATATTTTTGAGAAACAATTACAATTGTATGACTAATGAGATGTTTAATTCCACACTGGAGATAGGTACACCTAAAAATATAACAAAAAGAAAGCCATTAAGCAGCTCCTAACAGTCCTGGAATAATTTTGCACGTAAGATGAATTAAATTTATATTACTTTTCCCTGACTACAACTGCACTGCAACCAGCATTAATTCTGAGAAATAAGAAAAATAGTTCAGACATTTGCTTGCTCATTTGAACCTTTTTCCCCCAAGAAAATGTTGTCTTTTGTCTGACTTGTTTCCTTTCCTTAACATTTCATCCAGCCTTGCAAAAGAAAATGGTGTTGTTTCAGCTGGTACTAATTTAAGAAGTCTCATTGTGGTAGATTCTGCAGAAACTTCAAACAAATAAAAGAATATGTCCAGCAACGGTTAGCTGGGGAGGGGAGGGGAGGGGGCATAAATGAATGGGTTGAGGGAATAGAATAGTTTCAACCACTCTATGCTGTTTCAAGCAATAATAATGAAAATAAAAATAATACCATGGACTCACTCGGTTCGCCAAAGCCACAATAAATCCTAAGTAAATAACAGCCCACCAGAGTTTTTCTTCATATAAAGGATTAATTATGTTGTATGCAAAAATACCAGAATTCTGGTCCTGATCCAGCTGAAAATATGTATGGCCTTCTGAGCCACAGAAGTTTAGGAAATCTGCCCAGTTTGGCTTTCAAAACTGGCATTTTTGTCAGAAGAAATGTCACTCGTTCAAGATACCCAGATGCAAACTTGCATCTCAACCAGGAAGTTGTATACAGTTTGGGGTTATGGAAAATATCTAAAGACTCTCCCCTTTATTTATGTGTGTGTGTGTGTGTGTGTGTGTGTGTGTATACACACACACACACGCACGTAAAATAATTCTTCTCTATTTAGAAGTTGGAAACAGTCCCTTTGACACAGAGGCAGCCTATTGTTGGGAGGCAGAGGCCACACTGAGCTTGCAGAGGACTTTAGAGGGCCATCTCTTCACTCTCTAGAATTGATTTTTGACCCAAAATTAAATTCTCACCATCACCTCTAGGAGACACTGGAGAAATTTCACCATGTTTTTGAGTATCTCTGGACCATCAACATCTTGGTCACTTCCAGATTTGTCCTAGGCCTAAAACAGCCCAGGGTATAACCATGATTCATAATTGCCCCCTACACTCTCCAGAGGCCATTTGAGGGGAAAAAATGAGGGGCCCTGGCAACAAAATCCATAGCCCTGGGGATACACGTGTTACCCTGTTTACTGGGGGTCCCGCGAGGGACTCCAAACATGTTCAACTATTGTTGGGGAAAATTAGCTCAGAGCACTGCTTAGCAAGACGAGAGGCAGGGCAACGTAGCAGGATCTTGTAACCCAATGTCTACGGGGTCAGGCCAGGGCAAGAAGCAGACTGGTTTGAAAAATAACCAATGATCTTTTTTAAATACAGGCACACAATGTAAGCAGCACACGCACCCAGATTAACTAAAGGAAAAAAAAGGTGTGAGTAAGATAGCGGGATTTTCAGAGGGATAGTTGGTTTGGGTGATACGACACCTGTCCTGAAGCTTAAGTTCATTGGTCTGGAGTCTCAGAACGTGGGACTGAGGGGACAGCTCACCAAACAGAGCGGCAGCAAGGCTGGATGGAAGTCTGGAGCGATCCCAGGAAGGTCTCGGAATCAGAAGTTTTTATAGGGAGAAGTGTGACTGCAGGCTATGCCTTACAACAATGAGTTTTGGGTGCGAGACAATGTCTCCGAAAGGTCACAATTTAGCATGATTAAATTAAGTCCGAATTGACAAAGAGGTAGACTGTATGCAAATGCTCAGTGCTTGGCCTTTAAGCTTCTAGCTTGCCAAGTTACCTGCTCGGGGCAGGGAGTCCTTTGTAAGCAGCGTGCATACATAATAAGGGTGTTTGCAGAGAGGTCTCCTAAAGCGGTGATCTGGCTATTTCTGGCCTGCCTATATTGTCTTGGGATATTGCAGCGTTTGATGGCCGAGCCTAGTTCTGTGCTTGTCCAGGGGCCTCACAAACACGTGGAGAGGGATGGTGGAAGAAAGCCAAATTATAACTATCAAAGTGATATCTAGGGGTATCTCCAAGGAGGCCTAAACTGCAGTAACACACGTTATCCATAGGCCACACTTTTCCTACTCTTGCTCTTAGAGAAACTCTGGTGCTGACAGGACTGCAGCCAAACTGAAGTACTTGAGAAACTAGAATCAGCTATGATTTATTTGGGAGAACAAAACACAAAGTATTAAAGAAGTAGGTTTTCCTCCCTGGAAAACAAAAGTTTAGCAAGGAATGGGTGCCACTAGAAACAAGGGAAAGAAAAACTTGTGTTCTGCATAAGCCCATCACAGCGCCACTCTGAAGTACATATGACTGGAACCGGAACAGCAGCACTCTTGTTAAGCTGGGAAATATAGCTGCAACCTCTGTCACTGATTCCATGTGCTGGACAATAATGGAGATACTGGGAAATGGTTGCTCTTGTAAAGTACGTCTGGATATAGCATTCACCATAGGAGTGCTGCCCAAAATGGAGAACATGGTTCTGTCTCCAAATAAAGCCCACTTTTATGCTCATAAGCTCATAAATAGTAGCCATCAAGCACAATACTGAAAGAGACTGATTGTCCCATCCATATATGCAAATTAATGCATAAGGAAACCATTTTTTTCTATTTTCAATGTTTGTTTGTTTATTCTTTTGCAGAGCAACATGTCAACACAGTTTTCCATTCCCACCTTTAATTTGCATCTGTCTCCCCATCTGGCATCTCCAATGTGCACGTGCCTTTGTATGCATCCATAAAATACAGGAGCAAGGTAATCTTGATATGACTGAATTATTATGAGAGTAGAATTTTGAAGAGGAGATGATTGATAGAATCTGGGATGCTGTGGGAATCAGCCTTGAAAGGTCTGCCAAAGTTACCAGCTACCTCCTTTGTTTAGGGAATTAGGGAAATTATGGGTAAATGGGCACAATAATTAGAAGAGTGATTACACATTCCCGGAGAACAGAGGTGGCTCAGGTCCAGGAATCTGTAGGTCATTCCCCCCCAGTAATATTAACACACAGATTCCAGTCTCTGAAAATTAGGTAAAGTCATATTTAAAAAGAAAACCAGACAAATCTCTTTTTCATCATTCTACAGGTATGTCAGTTAAAACAGAGGAAGTAAAGACAGAAAGAATGGAAGCAACAAACAATGGCAGAAAAGGAACAGAAGTTTAGGGAAAGCCACTCAACTGCAGGCCAGCTGAGACGTCTGTCTCTGGTTGATCAATATATTGATTTTATTAATTAAAAGCATAGATGCACAAGATACAGATTTTTTTTGAGTGGTTGTATGATTTAGAATGAGGGAATAGCACCACAGCTAATGTATTTTAACTTTAAATGACATTTTACAGAGTGAGTCTTAGATTTCAAAAGATAGGGGGGGGTTGTTTTGTTTTTGGTCTGTTTCCCACTTAAACACTTATGCACGTACACCCACTGAAGAACAATCTTTCTGCTAAAATGGAGGCTGGAAACAAAAAAAATGGGTTATGTTCTTTTGCTTAGGAATCTGAATAAATCCTCCTTGTGTGTTTTGGCATTCACTAGCCAAACCAGAATTGCCATGTGAAATATCCATCTGAAATGGGACAACAAACTAGCTTTCCCTCCCCCAGCTTGTCCTGCCACAGATCCCCTCTGCCTTTAAATTCTTTCTACTGCCAGACTACAACTGCACCACCACTGCCTTTTGAATACCATTTCAAGAATAGTCTCATTGTGGAAGAGAGGGGAGAAATGGACTCAATTTACCAATAGGAAGGCTGTGATCTGGCAACAGCTGTTTATAGTTAACTACAAGCCATAGTTAAAGATTTTTAAGTCTGCTTCTTGTTTAGCTAGTCTGCAAATGGTCTCTGAGTATGTATGTGGGTGGGTGGGTGGGTGGAGGGGGAAGGGGGCAATTGAAGAGACTTAACCCCTTACTGTAGCATAATGACAGCCCAGGAGAAGAAAGTTAAGTTCCCTGGTTGACGTGGCAGAGAAACTCAGTGAATAAGAAATGTCTGTGCTTTATTTTCCTAGCTTGAGAGTTAGAGACTAATGAGAGGTGAACATTTCTAGAAGCAAATCAGCAGAAACTTTGCTAACACCATTCATATGTATATAAAGAATGTGCTGGTTTTTATTAGGCTTCAAGTATAAGCAGACAAAGAACTCTGGAAGCTTTCTTCTCTCAGGTTTTTGTATGTTTTGTTTGTATGTTTGCTTCAAAATATGATTTCCTGACAAACTGAACTGCTTTTCTCACTCCCCCATTGTACAGTGATGGTGGGAATGGGAATGAAGGAAGAGGAGGTCTTTTGGAAAGTGCTACAGTGCTAGTGATCACCTTTTACTCCTGACAACTCCACAATGGTAAGATAAATGACTAGTCCTAAGCTTTACATACTGTTGGCTTGTATTTTAGTGGTCCGCTTAAAAAAAGTTTGAGGTGATGAGAGAGGGAAGTGATTCCTGTAAGCAGAATGGGTAGCTAATGGAAGATAGAAACAGGGACGATGAGAGATAAACAGTTTTCTGTGGATGTGGGTCAGGCAAACTGCCAGGAAACAGTATGGCCTCCATAGTCCAGTAGCTAATTTCTAAGCAACCGTGCCATTATCATTTTTATACTGAAGATGCGAAAACAAGACACATAAGCACATCTAATATATTTGGAAATATTCTAGTTCATAGAAAATGGAAAATATGCTTTGAGCTGAGGGGCTGTGAACTCACATGGATTCTTATCCTGCAAATGAACCATAGATTTCTGGGAAGGATCATAATCAAGACAGTATTAATTGGCGGAACTCATTAAAAAGAGAACAGAAGAAATTTAAAAGGCCTAGTTTAGCCCTGATTTCAGATGGCATGTACCTATTTCAGTAGCATAATTTCTAAGAGAGGTTGGAAAGTGGCACCCAGAGTCCACAAACAGCCAGGCAGCATCCTAAAGAAGCACAGCTGAGGTCACAAGCAATAGAGACCTACCAAGCTAGTCACCAAGTCCATTGAAGAAAATTCAGAAATGGAATTAGATAACAGCCAAGTTCCCATGCAAGCAAAGTTGAGAGTATTTCAGGAATGCCAGGAAACATCAACGTTCGGACCTGTTGCTTCCAGCAAAGCCTGCTGTCACTAGCACCCTTTTATAGTTGCTATTCACAGTGTACATCACAATTCAACATCCCCTCAGCATAGTGTAAATATCTACATCCAGAGATACACTATTGTTATGTGTCCTCAAGTTGTTTCCAGTTTGCAATGATACTAAGGCAACCCTATCATAGGGTTTTCTGAGGCTGAGAGTGGGTTTCCATAGCCGAGTGGGGAATGAAACTCTGGTCTGCTGGGTCATACTCCAACATTTAAACAACTAGCCACGCTGGCTCGCTAGATACATACTAAGCAAACTCTATGCAGTCTTCATGCAGAATAACAACATTGCACAAAACGTGTCAATCACTAGGTACCATTTTACAATATGTGCAACTGAAATGCATAATGTACAACCACAATACACAATTGCAATGTGCAACTGCAACATGCAAAGACAAGGCACAGAGGAACCTGCTGTCTGCACAACTTCTGGTGCTAGCGGCAGAATACAACCATTATGCAATGATGACTTTTTGGCCCTGCATGTATAGTGTGATGTATCCATGTGCATGTGCCTAACTGAATACTAACCTATATTTATAAGGCTTGTAGCATACAAGGAAGTGAAGTAGATTGCCTGGCTCCATGTAGGTCCAATTTTGTACAGCTTTACATGTCTTCTCTAGCACTTAGCAGATGGATGGCAAAGGACACTGGTTGTAATCCAGTTCAGGGCTGCTAGTTATTGCAGAAAAGTAACCCCACACACACACATTTGTTCATTGTAAACAAAACCAAGGCTGCAGCAAATTCTCAAATTCTTTTCCAAAAGGTCTGGTAACATTGTGACTGTTAGTTTAGAGCAGAAGTAGATCTTGCTAGGATGGGAGCTCCAGGAACCCCTTTTATAGCACAGTCAGGAGGGTTACGCACGACAGCTGGTCTATTTCTGTCCTATCAAAACATTTTGAAAGTCTTGAAATTTCACTTTGCTTAAGTTAATGTGAAATTCACACTTTTTCCCATGTCAAACAACAGCTTTTGTTGAGACTACAGAAAGGCAAAAGAAGTAATTCTCCCCATGTATGCTGTGGTCCTTCTTCTGATCAAGAGGCTCAGAAACTGTCTTTAGGGCAAAGAAATACACATGAAACCTTAAACCATATACTTAACATTATATATAGTTTCATTCAACATTTTATCACTTGTAGGAAAAGTATACACTAGTTGCTGTATGTTAGAAATAAACTAAGTATTTCTAAGGTGAGCCTCAAGGACTAGAAATATGCAAATATAGTTAGACTGATGGCTATTGGCACAACTGTGTACATCCAAGGGTGTACATTGCTGTTCTCCAGGTCTTCAGAAGATCTATGAATAAACTCTAAGAGCTAAACTGTGGAGTTTCCAGTTGAAAGCTGAGTTACCATGGCACGTAGGTTCAAGCCATTATTTCTCACCATCTCCCTTTGGCTTGCCATACCAAAGTAATAATAAGAAACTACCTGACAGGATTGTTTTAGGTGCTGCTGAATTAAGATGTCAGAGTACCTTGAGCATCCTGAGGTGATATGTGACTGATACCTGTGGCTTCCATTGGTCTTCTAATTTTTTTTGCCATAGAAACATCATCACTATGTATGTGTTCTCATCTTCCTGGGCAAAAGTATCACAAGGATTTCTGGGGCTGAAAGTATGTGATGCACCCAAGGTCATCCGTCAGGTTTCCACAGCCAAGTAGGGAACTGAACCCTGGTCTCCAGGCTCATAGTCCAAGGCTCAAACCATTACACCATCCTGAATATGTCGTGTTATTTGTGCCTCATTGCCCCTCACCTGACCTTCAGCGATTAATGTACTATTTCAAATTCTGCATTGTCCTTTCCTTTCTTTCTCCCTCCCATGGGGGAGATGATCTGTTATACTGTAAACAACCCAGCCCAGTTCCAGCCTTTTCTCCATACTAATTGTGCTTAATGAGCATGCTTCCATTGTTTGGCTTCGTATGTGTGGATCTGTTCTCAGATCCACTGGCTAAGCCTTCATCAAAGTATTGCATTCACAGGATGAGACAGCCATCTATAAAAAGCCAACTTATTGCAGCAATAAAGATATCTTGACAACATCGTCAGCTGGAAAGAAAAACAGCAAATAACAAAAAGCTATTATCTCCATTTACCCCAAGCAGGGGGTTTCCTGGTTGTTCTTTTAGAACTTGTGTCAAGCCTAACATACAAATTAAGGGGTTGAAAGGCATGCCTCATTGTCATGGTTACGCATGGCAAAATGGCAGCTGCAGTACTGGGGTAAATATACCAGTTAAAAAAAAAAAAAAATCACTCCATTCCAGAAAGTGTAATCCAATCCAATGGCGTGTGTATTCATTTAGCTGATGTTCTCATTTGAAGGCAACATCCTCTTTTCAGTTTAGGTGTACAGATTCTTTAGCTAATTTGTCCTGGGTTGTAGAACACGAAAATTAACTGTGCCTCTCTTTTCTGGTGATTCCAGGGGAGGAAAGGTACACTGCCAGCCTGAAGTGAAGAAATATATTCATTAAAAAGACATATAACCTCAAGAGAGGCCAGCATTGTAATGGTTAAAGAGATGGGCTGGGACTTGGGAAATTTCAGGTCAAGACTGCAATGAACCATGAAACTCATTGGGCCAATCACTCTGTCTCAGTTTTACCTACCTCTCACAAGGTTCTTGGTGAGAATAAAGTGGGAATTAGATAAGCCATCCATGCTGACTGAGCTCAGTGGAGAAAAAGCAGGATATACATTTAAATAATAAATAAAATATATGGGACAATCTTGAATCCATCTGGTGGTGCATAAGGCATAGCTTCATGTCCTTCCTCCTTCCTGTATATGCAGACTACCTCTATGCCACATGCCAACACCACTCCCATGGGCATTCAATGTTGCTGAATCTGGATGCATGAAGAAGACATTTTTCTCCTTGGCCTCCAGAGGATCTCCAGGAGGATGACTTTTTCTTCATGAGTCCAGCTGTGGGAATACATCTGATAACTGTCTGGCTTTGCTTGTGCCCCCACTGTCACTGAGTGGCTATGAGTGGTGCCAGGGAGGCAAGATGTGCAGGCACAGTGTCATTATAGATGAAGGTGTTGGACAAAGAACTGTAAAAGAACATATGCACATGATTCTGCCTGTTATGTCACTAACAGAGTTCTAGCCATAAACAGTAGATGGGACTATGATAACCATGTTTGTTCTTCCATGTTTTTCCAGCAGTCACATGTACAGTATCAATAAGCAAGGGTCTTGGGCTCAGAAAGCTATATGATGTGCTTTGCTTCAAGCTATCCAAAACCTTGAGTCAACAAGGATTCTTGATCAAGGAGAAGAGCTGTACATGTATAGAATCTGTTCTCATTAATGCCAGGAGTCAAAGGCAGAAGGCACATCAGGATATGGGAATGTAACCAGTATGTGCTGTCCCTCTTCCTCTATTAGCAGTGGCAGCAGTTGGCTGTCCACAAGAGCACTGCCTTTACCCTCAAAGGTAGATGAATCAGGATTCCACCCACAATGTCAATGCCTCCATGGAAAGGTTGGGATTATTACTCAAAGGAGGCCTGCTAGGGGGGTAACCACTGGACCCTTTCACTTGTGTATACTGGTACTAGTCTGAGAGACACCAGTTTGAGGTCAAAAGAATGTTTTCTTGGAGAAAATCACAAACACATACCAGATTCAAGCAGTTGCGCAACCATACAAAGCTAACAGATGGAAAGGAAGAAGTTGTATAGTGAGGAGTTTAGGATGAAGTGTGTGATATTTACCAATCCTGAAAAGAAGAAAGCCAGGTGAAATGTGACTCAGACTGGGGGTTATTGGGTAGTACAACAAACAGAAATTTGGGGGCCCTCATGTAGCATAAAATGCTAACCCGAGTCCAAAATACTACAGATTGCTTGGGCTTGGAGCCAGGGTTTAAATAACCTTTATCTGCCCTTAAGCGGGAGGTGCTAATGGCTCTCTGGCAGAGCAAACAAAGGGGCCTGGAGTTGGCTAGTGGTCTTAGCATTAGGTGACAAAGCATGGATGGGAGCTGTGATGGCTTCTTAATGTCTAGGGAGGTCAGCAAGAAGGACACTACAGGACATAGATCATTGTTGCTCTCTCTGGGAGATTCAGTGGCTCTTGTTTCCTAGGTTTGGACTATTGGGCTATTCAGGTAGAGTTCTCCAACTAATCCTCAGTGAATTTATGACCTGACCATGCCTTTCTTAATTAGATAAAAACAACGTAAAATACAACAACACTAACACACTACAAAACAATACACACAAATTAAACCATGCAACAATACATTATCAAACAAAAAACAAATTATAAGTATTAAACTATGATTACAACCACAAATGTTAAACTACAACTATGAAACTACAAGTAACTAAAAAATGGTTTCCACCCTTGTTGCAAACAGCTCCTAGCAAAGGCTTGTGCTTAACTATTAAATCATTACTTAAAATCTAAATTGACATTGACACTTTTTGTATACTCAAAAAGTAATATTCTTAGTTAGTAAAAAGATTATTATCAGTAATACACAATTATTGTCATTATTCTATTATTTTAGGTTAGACTAATTCTAACATTCTAAATATTGATATATACCTTTATAGCATAAATATTAAAATTTCCCCATGACATTCTTGCAAAGAAGCTAGTAAGATGTGGGCTGAACAGGGCTACTGTCAGGTGGATTTGTAACTGGTTGACTGACCGTACCCAAAGGGTGGTCACCAATGGCAGATTCTCATCCTGGAGAGAAGTGACTAGCGGGGTGCCACAGGGTTCTGTCCTGGGCCCGGTGCTGTTCAATATCTTCATTAATGACTTGGATGAAGGAATAGAGGGCACGCTGATCAAATTTGCAGATGACACCAAAGTGGGAGGGGTTGCTAATACGCCTGATGACAGGATCAAAATTCAAAATGACCTGGACAGATTGGAGAGCTGGGCCAAGGCTAACAAAATGAATTTCAACAGAGAGAAATGTAAGGTCCTACACTTAGGCAGAAGAAATGGTATGCAGAAATATAGGATGGGGGACACGTGGCTGGCTAGCAGTACGTGTGAAAGGGATCTAGGAGTCTTCATAGACCACAAGCTGAACATGAGTCAGCAGTGTGATGTGGCAGCCAAGAAAGCCAATGCAATTCTTGGTTACATCAATAGGAGTATGGTGTCTAGATCGAGGGAGGTATTGCTACCACTTTATTCTGCATTGGTTAGACCTCATCTGGAATACTGTGTCCAGTTCTGGGCACCCCAATTCAAGAAGGATATGGATAAGCTGGAGCAGGTCCAGAGGAGGGCAACCAAAATGGTGAGGAGCCTGGAAGCCATGCCCTATGAGGACAGACTTAGAGAGCTGGGTATGTTTAGTCTGCAGAAGAGAAGGTTGAGAGGGGACATGATAGCCATGTTTAAATATTTGAAGGGATGTCATGTTGAGGAGGGAGAGGGCTTGTTTTCTCCTGCTCTTGAGACCAGGACAAGGAGCAATGGATACAAGCTGCAGGAGGGGAGATTCCACCTGAACCTCAGGAAGAATTTCCTGACGGTCAGGGCTGTCCGGCAGTGGAATGTGCTGCCACGGAGTGTGGTGGAGTCTCCTTCTTTGGAGGTTTTTAAGCGGAGGCTGGATGGCCACTTGTCGGGAGTGCTTTGAGAGTTTTCCTGCATGGCAGGGGGTTGGACTGGATGGCCCTTGTGGTCTCTTCCAACTCTACATTTCTATTATTCTATGATTCTATGAAAATCATAGTATTTAAATCAGAAATATCAATAGTACACAATAGGAACTAAAATAATGGTTAATTCTTAGAAATTGTTAATAAGTCTTAAATATTGTTACTAAATATTTTAGTATATAAAATATTTATACTAAAGTATATAAAATAAATATTTAGTATATAAAACATATACACTAAATATATTTTTAGTATATAAAATATTTTTATTGTTACTAAGTATTGCTGCCAAATATTGTGAGTATTGGAAACAGCAACAAACTGAAATCATCTAATATTTTCTTATTGCACTTTTCACGTAACAGGAAAGAATAAATCAAAACTTAAAAATATATGTAAGTTCAAAAACCTATCATCATCAAGTCATCCTCATTCTTTGAACAATTAAGCATTCACTTTCAGAAGAGAATTCATCTTCTGTTTATCCCTTTTGCCTATATGTAAGATTATCCATTTCAGCTGTTCCCATCAAACTATTAAACCATTCTTCCATTGATGGGATTTCCATGTTTTTTCCAATGCTTTGCATATATTAATCTCATTGCAAATAATAAGTCTTGCTCCAATTTGTGTTGTTTCTTATCAATAATTGTACTTCCCAAAATTCCTAATTCAGGATTTTTGGTATTTGTACTTTTTGTATTTGAATTGTATTTGTATTTTTACTTGTACAAAATGCATTGCATTTTGTTATTTTGAACCAAAATTGTTTAGGTTTTTCACAAGTTCAAACATATAGTACAAAGATCCATCTTGATCTTGGCATTTCCAACATTTATTCTTCATACCTTTATGTACTTTTGCAAGTCTCTCTGGTGTCAAATACCAATGATACGTCATTTTAGAATAACTTTGTTGAAGATCATAACAAAGTACATTTTGACTATCCTTTGTCCATAATTTTTCTTGTTGGTTCATATCTATATTATATCCAAGCTAATCATATATTCTTTAACTGGCTCATCTTCCTTCTCTAGCTTCAACAGAAATTTGTGCATTTTGGTAATTAAGTTATCACCATCAGTAAATAACAATAATTCTAATTACAATTTATTCTTCTCAGATTCTTTATTTGTTGTTTTCTTTAAATCTTAAATTGTCTGTATGAGAGTCATTGCATATTGAAACCTTATTCTTGTAGTTGTTGTAATGATTTCATTGTAGTCTTAAAAGTCATATTATGTTAACCAATGTTAATCAACTCTCTTCTGTAAAAAGCCTCTTGTGGATAAATCCATAAAGGTATCTTTGAACATAATCTCATTTTAAATTTATTCCAAAGTTTCAATAGGGCAGGTCTAATAAAATGATTATTACAAGCAACATTAACCTTAACTTTATCATACCATAAAAATATGTGCCACCCAAATCTTAGCTTATGTTCTCCTAGGTTCAAAAGTTTGTTTTCTTCCAGCATAATCCATTTTTTGAAATCCAACTCCTACGTGAAGCTGCAAAATACATTTTTAGATTGGTAATCCAAGGTCTCCACATTCTTTTGAATCTTGCAGAACTTTATATTTCACTCTCAGTTTCTTGCCTCCCCAAGAGAATTTCAATATGTCTTTTTGCCATTGTTTGAATGGTGTTTCCATAGTCAAAATTGGAATCATTTGGAAAAGAAGTATCATCTTTGGAAGGACATTCATCTTTATTCTTGATATTCTCCCCAATAAAGACAGGTTCAATTTCTGTCATTTATCCAAGTCTTTCTTGATCTCATTGCACGTCTTCTCATAATTATTTTCTTTTTTATTATTGTTATATTTTATTTTATCATCCATCAATAAATAAAACATCACCTAATACAAATCCACTTGTGCTATTTTCTTACAAAACACAATCTATATGTACATTTTTACAATTTGTTCCTCTATACCAGTAATGAATTTTGTTATACACACCATCTATTATTTCTATCATTCTCTTTTCTTCTCCTCTCTATTATTACTTCTTTTCTATCTTACCATCTCTGTCTATTTTATACCTTATTATTCTCATTTTCCTACTTCCTGACTTCACCTTTGTCAAGGTCAGAGACCCAGGCAGCAAGCCAGCCCAGAGAAGGGAGTGGGAGAGCCAGCAGAGTCAAGCAAGCAACTACTCAAAGGAAGTCCATTTACCTAAGCCAGAGCAACAAGCAAAAGCCAGAGTCTGAGTTCCAGAAGCCAGGGGTCTGGAGCCAAGAGATCAATCCAGGATATCAGGTACTGGAAACAAAGAACAGGCAAAGAGAGGACTCATAAGAAGTTTGCCAGAAGCAAAGGAAAGCTTCCAGGCAGGCAGTTGTACAGCCCAAGACACAGGTGTGGCTAGCCACTGCTTCTTGAACTTAACCAAGGAAGCCTCCCTTTGCTCAGCTCTCTTGAGTCTCCACCTTGTTTGTGGGCTGATTGGCACAGGCTCCAAACCATCTCCAGAATCGGATCCCTGTTGCCCTAAAGGAGTGGGCAGAGGAACGTCCGAACCTGCTTGGTCCCTGGCAGCAGGGGGAGCTCTTGAGCTGCAGGACTCATCTCCAGCCAGAGCCACAGGGACCCACAGCTGCTGCTCGTCATCAGCAGCTCTGACAGGGGCTCCAGTTATCACAAACTAGTTCCAATTATTTCTTGAATCTCTTAGGTTTCTCTTCTTTACTATCCCTCATGGGATTCTCCCTCTATTTATTTTATTGTTTTGTTTGAATTTTGCTGATTAATGTTAATTACTTTGTCTGCCGTATCTGTTCTTGTCTTTTCTCTTCTTCATTTGTCTCTGTCTTTACCCTTGAGAACCTTAAATCACTTTTCTTCTTTACTTATTTCATGTTTAAATATGTACTCTTCTATTTGATTCCATTCATCCTCATTTTGACTTTGATTTCTTCCTTGTATCATCAAAGTTAATCTGTCCATTTCTCTGAATTCCATCAATTTAACAGTCTATTCCTCTATTTGGGGAATTTGCTTGTTTTTCCACATTTTTGCAATATTATTCTTGCCACTGTAACCATAGATAAAATTATTTGCCAAAATGTTCTCCTTTTTCTCTCTCTATTTTCTCTATTATATTCAGAAGAAGTATTTCTGGTATTAGTGGGATACTTATTTGTAGCATCTTTGACATTTTCTCCGGAATTTTTTTCCAAAAACTTTTTGCTTTGTCACTTGTCCACCAAACATGAAAGTAAGTTCCATTGTCTTTACCACGTTTCCAACAATTATTTTCTTTTGTTTTGTATATTTTGTTTAATTTTAACGGGTCCAGGTGCCATCTTTAAGTAATTTTCTTTCAAATTCTGTGCAGCTATAAACTTTTGTGTCTCCATCCAACCTTTTTCCAAGTTTTCTAAATGAATCTCATGTCCTATATTTTGTGGTCATCTAATCATTGTCACTTTAATTTGTTCTGTTTCTAGTTCTCTTTCCATGAGCAATTTATACAGCTTAGATATTTTCTGTTTCTGGGACTCAAAAAAAACCCCAACATAATTATTTTCAAATAGTTGTCTCAAATTTCCAGTTAGATGAACATCCAAATACTTTACTTTCTTTTCAATTTTAAACCTATTTTTCATTGTAATTCATTCTTCTACTGAGCCTTCATATTCTTAGTCAATTTTTTTTGTCTTTTCCTTGTTTATCTTCAGCTAAAGTTCCAAATTCTTTTATTCTTTCTTGCAATTTCAATAATAACTCCAATTAATTTTCATCATAATAATAATCATCAACAAAAGCTCTTAATTTAAATTCAGCTTTTCTAATTTTAACTCCAGTTATCTCTGCATTTTGCCTAATAGTTTGTTTCAGAACCTCCATTGCTAAAATAAACAAAAGAGGAGACAGAGGACATCCTTGTCTTGTCCCTTTAAAAATTCCAAATGATTTCATCATATCTCCATTCACTATTATTTTTTGCAAGTTGATTCAAGTATATTGATCTAATCCAAGTTAAGATACTAGAACCAAAGTTCATTAGTTCAATAACTTGGAAAAGAAATTGCCAGTTCAAATTATCAAAAGCCTTTTCTGCATCTAAATTTTTTTAATGCATCTTGTTTTTCATTGTGACTTTTAAAAATCCTCCATAATATCCAACACAATTCTGATATTGTCTTTTATTTGTCTTCTTGGTAAAAATCCATTTTGGTCTTCATTTATATATTTCTTTAATATATTCTTCAGTCTTTCCGCCAGGACTAAGGCAAAAATCTTACAGTCTTTATTCAGCAGAGAAATTGGTCTATAAGTCTTAGGTGAAGTCAAGCCTTGCCCTTCCTTTGGAATAAAGGAAATATTGACTTCTTTCCGTTAGTCCAAAATTAATCAAAATTTTCAAAATAGTAATAAGAGGCAGCTGAAATTCATGACATGAAGGGTTAACATAAAGGAAGTAGCTATTAACATATTTGCATTCTGCCCAAATGCCAAATGAAACTATTGATTTCAGTTAAATTAGCCATGTGTTTCTCCATAAAATAATCATATTTTCACATCCATAAATTGCATGATACAAATATTTCTGGCATAAGGAACAGCATCTTGTTCGGTGTACATGAAGGAAAAAGCTTTTGAACATCCAAATATGGGGCAATAAAGGACACCAGGCAACCTTCACTTCCACAGGGAAAATTGTGCATAAAGAATATACATAGGTCTCTAATAGGTTTCCAGACAATAACTTATTCCAGCATTTATTTTATTCATTGTTTATTTGATTTCTGTTCCACTTTTCTCCTAAATGGAACTAAAAGCACCTGACAAGAAAAGTTAAAATAGAACAACCAAAACAATCCAAAGTTTTCTAAAAAAAAAAACAAAACCATCCATTTAATACCAGAGAAATGAACTAAGCCTCAGTTGCTTATACATAATTGATGTATTAATACTTAATTGTGTAAGAGATTGGTAATGCAATTGAAAGCAGACTGTTGTGATTGATACTGTAACTTTACCATTCTTGCTCCTCAAGTAGCAAAATAATTTGAAATGCGTATGAAAGTTGCATATCCATGAGGATTTTACAAAAAAAAGGAGCGGCTTGAGGGATTAAAATATCCCATCACGACACAAGACTGTCAAAGACACAAAACAAAACAAAATTCACATTTACACATATACAATTTATTGATGTCCAGAGTGTGCTTTCTTTCGGTTCTGCAGGCCAAGCAGCAGTTTGATTTTCTTTCCAGCAGGGAAGGGATGACACAAACTGCCTGCACATGCTTTTTCCCCAGCCAATGAGAGGCGAAGGGGTCAGTTGGGTCTTCCTGAGAGGCTAGAGAATGCAGCTCTCCCAGTAAACTGATATTCCCTGTTGTGATGTTTCTCCCCTGCTTCTTAAAGTCAGTGAGTTCACACAAAGTTATAAAGTCCAAAAATTCTACATTTGAGGCTTCAGACTTTGGTTTTCTTCTGCACAGGGACTCAGGCTAAACCTTTCTCTGCAGAGACCTTGTTACTCTATGGGCTCTGGACAAGTCTATGGCCATTTCCGCATGACATTGCTTTCCTGTGATGGGGACGTGTTGCTGGTAGTCTGTGAGGTGTGCTTTCGCACAACATCATCATGGTCCACTGCCAACATGTCCCACTCATCGCAGGATATTGTGTTAACAGAAAAAATCCATTAATGAGCCCTGATTACACAGTGCTCCCATTGCCAGTGACCATGCAGAACTGATCGAATCATGATCTAGGTGCTTCCTTCACCAGTGCAGCGTAGGAAAGAGGCTGGCTGCACTGCTGAAAGTCGCTCACACTCCCATCCACAGGCAGGTGGCTGGGTGCAGAGGGGAGTGTTGGGGACATACTCCCATTTTGGCAAAGGTGCTGCTGGAATGATGCTGGGCTGATGACGGGAAAGGGTAAGGTGAGAAAATGGCCTATATCTATCTCAAATTCAGAGTTTCAGATCTCTCAGTCTTCCCTGTAAGTTCCTGGCAAATGCTTCCATCTTCCCTCAGATGCCAATCACTCCCTTGCATGCCAGGGCTGAAAAATGCCTGATCTAACCCCCACTAGTTGCCATCCCAGGAGTAACAGCCTGTGAGGAAGAAGAGAGAGAAAGTCTACTACCTACAAGCTTGTATGGCACATAAAAGGTTCTTGGGGCTCCTGTATTTGCCTACAAGTCTGTCTGGTTGACTTCTAGAATTGCTGCCATAGGGTTGGTTGCTGGGAAGAAACTATCTCTTCCTGGCCAGTATGTATACAAAACCAAGTTGCTTCCTCCTTGGATCATTCTTTGCCTTCCCATCCTCCTCAGCAAAATCACTTGGCCAGCCCTTAAAGGTTGATTGCGCCACACCACGTGCCACATCTTCTTTCAACTGCAGCTGAGGACCCTATTCAGGCCAACAGATAGGTGAGTTGCATCCTATCCCCTTATGACTGGCAAGGCACTAGTTTGTTAGTGAATTCAACTAATGATGCCAGAGTCTGATGTACTTCAGCTCTAAAGGCCTAGAATTACTTGAAGATAAGTTGTTGTTTTCTAAAGATATCCAGACAAAAGTCTTTCCCATAATACGTTGTATGATCTTTTTAATTGGAGATGCCAATCCGAAACCCTGGAGAAGTATTAAATCAGTAGGATCATCTTTTTATGTTGTCTTCTAGATGTTGGAAGACAGCATCATTAGCTATGATAATTATGATGATTAATGATAATTATCATAATTATATTATCATATATTCTATTATCTCTTTCTCTCACCTCTACCCTAAATAGATATACACACATACACAATGATTATTAAAATTTTGACCATTAATGAGCTGGGGCTGATTGAAAATCCAGTAATGTCTAGAAAGTTGCAGGTTCTTCATCCTTACTTTGAAGAGACTTTAAATGAAGCCTGAGCAACATATTTTTCAGTTATTTATTTATTTGTGGTCTACCCCTTGCAAAAGGCTAATTTATTTTTCAAAATGGCCTCCTCAAAATACTGCCCATGTATTGTGCAGCTAACTTTAAGTGCAGGTGTGGATCAAGTTTGGGAGTGCGACGAGAGAGCCGAGAGCCAGCGTGGTATAGTGGTTTGAGTGTTGGACTACAGTCCTGGAGACCAGGGTTCAATTCGTTGCTTGACCATGGAAACCCATTTGGTACATCACACACTTAACACCAGAAAACCCTGTGATAGTTTCAGCTTAGGGTCACCATAAATTAAAATGACTTGAAGGCACACGACGACAACAACAATAGCAACACAAAGGTCATTTCTGCACTGGACCATTATAGTGTGATGATTCCACTTTCAACATCCTATGGAATCCTGGAGTTTGCAGTTTCGGGAGGGGCCGGCTGGCCCCTCCTGAAACTGCAAACCCCAGGATTCCATAGGATGTTGCAAGTGGAATCATCACGCTATAACAGTCCAGTGCAGAAATGGCTAAAGTCATAGTTCTGGACTTGACTTTGGATGCCCAGGTCTACTTCCTTTCGAAACATGAAATTCACTAGGGGACCTTCAGCCAGTCACTTTCTCTCCCTCTGAAGAACCTCACAATATGTTAGGAGGCATGAGGAGGGTCATATATTTTATTTTCAGCTTGTTTGAGGAAAGAGTGGGATACAGCTCAAACAAACAAACAAGCCAATAAGCAGTCCAAAATTATTTCATCTTTTTTTTTTTCTGCAGCAGCCCCTAGACAATGAATGGTGAAGTCAGCTCAGGGTGTTGCAAACTTAGTAAGCAATTTTAGACTCAGGGAAGAAGGGAGGGAAAAGGAATAGTACCCTTGGCTCAGCACACTTCCATTCTAATAACTGCTTATTAAGACGTGGGCAGCCTTTCAATTATTTTAACATTATTATACTACATTTGTATTTATGAAGCTCAGCTGTGTCTGTAGTATTAAGCAACATTTTCACAAGCAACCCACTGAGTAGCATTACCAAAATGAAATGCCTCGTCTAATAACATTCATGGACTTTATCATGCAATTAGCATAACTGTGGGAGACCATGCAAGTGGAATAATATTGCAGCTGACCCATTGTCAAAGCAATGATATTTTACATGGAAATAAAATAAATCCGAGGTTCATGGAAAGGGGAAAAAATAAAAGCATAATTGTTTGTTTGCAGATAAGGAGAAGAAAGCACCTGGAAATGAAGTTCTATGGGTTGGTTGGTTTGTTTGAATACAAGCGAGCTGCTAAGTCTTAGTGAGGGGAAAAAATGGAATAGTACCACATATTTGTTGCTCAATGCTACAGGTGTTGCTTGAGTAGAAGTGACAGGGATACAGCAAAATTATTTTACTTCTATAATACCTTATGACATCTTTTTTTTTCCTGAGAGGTACACAATATCATTGCTCAAAGAGATAGAAATATCACCTCCTTTCTCAACAAACAAGGCTAATCAAGTGACTCAGTATGAAATACCTTTTATCCTGTAGCATACTACAAAGAACAGCTGAATCTATCTTGGTTAATCAATGCTTTTGTACAAAGGAATTAAGTAATGTTGAAATGATGTGATAAAGGCTATGAGAGATGTGAGCTTCTATGAATGAACATAGAATCATAGAGTTGGATGAGACCCCAGGGCCATTGAGTCCAACCCCCTACCATGCAGGAACACTCATTAAAGCATTCCCAACAGATGGTCATCCAGCCTCTGCTTAAAAACCTCCAAAGAAGGAGACTCCACCACACTCCAAGGCAGCACATTCCACTGCCAGACAGCTCTGACCGTCAGGAAGTTCTTCCTGAGGTTCAAGTGGAATCTTCTTTCCTGCCGTTTGAATCCATTGCTCCTTGTCCTAGTCTCTGGAGTGGCAGAGAACAAGCCTGCTACCTCCTCAACATACATCCCTTCAAATATTTAAACATGGTTATCATGTCCCCTCTTAACCTTCTCTTCTGCAGGCTAAACATACCCAGCTCCCTAAGCCGTTCCCCATAGCTGATGGCTTCCAGACCCTTCATCCATGCCCATTGGTCTATCCACCTTCTTCTGGACTGCTTAGAAGCTGAGAGGGACCAGAAAGCAAAATACCTTGGAGAACCTGGAACCCTTCACCTGGAAGAAAGCCTTCTAAAGTGCTTCATTCTCCTGGGAACTATAACAAAGGGACATACACACTGGGGTCCACTCTTTCATGCTGGACAATTATAGCACTACAGTTCCATTTTAATTGCCATGACAACATTATATTGAATCCTAGCATTTGTCGTTTGGTGAGGCACTAGAGCTATCTGACTGAGCATTCTAAATACTCCTCTCTGAACGTTAAACCCCAGTTCCTACAGGATGTTGCCATGACAACTAAAGTGGAATTATAGCACATGAAATGCCCCAGGTGGTGTTGCTAAGTTAATCATGTTGGCAATATGTTGTCATTCCCAGTATACTCTTTCCTATTTGTAAGAGTCAGAACCATATTCCTACATGAAAATATTATCTAACATTTCAATACAGAGTACTACAATTATCAGAAAGGCATTTTCTGTAAAATCAGGAATGGAAAAGTAAATTTTTCAGAACTGATGGCCATCATGACAAGTTCCATAGCCATGGAGACAGCATGGAGTTCAAGCAGTTCCATCTCCACCATGACATGGGAAGTCCTCTGTAAAACTGATGGGTCTCAACTGACCATTCAAGACCAAAACCCCTCTGAAATAAAGTGAACAACACTAATGATATCCCAGAACCATATATTGCATCTAGAAGTCCTCCCAACCCACTGTACTACTGCGAAAACTTCTGCTAAACTTGAAGAGGAAAGGAAAGCAAAAAGGGCTTCAGCAGTCTGAGCCCTGCATCCCCTTTATTACTGCACATCATTTTGTGAAGTCCTATTAAAAAAGAGGACAAATATGTGAGTGACAGCATATATGACTACAGATTTGTCTTTATCTGTCAAGTGGAGGATGTGGCCCTTGAAAATAGATATACCAGGATGCTGGGCAGGATTATTCAGACTGACTCCCTGGAGGACTTCATACAATATTTTTTGACAAATGAAGTGACTGTATTCAGAAGACACCCAGACAACCACAGATGGTTTACTGTGTTGATGAGAAGGAATCTTGAGAACAGCTGTAGAAAGAGCTCTGGAGGACAGGAAAAATAATACACTCTTCTTTGAAACTAGCTTCTTGGGAGAAAACAAATGGCAATGCTTTACATTTCAGAAATAGAGTCGTCTTCATTTCTTTTCCAGATGAAAGATTCACCATCAGTGTTTATAATGAGAAATTCCAGACACTTCCATCAACTGACACTATCTTACACATAATTTCTTTCCGTTTGTGAGGTTCACAATGTGAACTTTTGTCAAAATGGCAAAATCCATGCATGAGAGGGAGGGATCAACAGAATTGGTAAGCCTAAAATGTCTGCAAAGTATAAAATACTCTTTGGAGAGAAAAGCCCTAAGGGATGACAGAGTCTTTCAAATTCCCAGTGACAACTGAATCATACACAGTGGCCACACAAGGCCAATAAACTATTGGAAGTGAGGTTGAAAAGTCAAAGCGTAGGAGTATGGAACTGAGTTGTGGTAATTCTGAACAGAGGTATACCACACAGCAATAATCTGTGGCAGGTCACAGCTATTTATCCAAACATTGGAGAAACCAAACTAGTCCTATATCAGTCTTTTTTCTGATGTGCTAATAAAATTTTGTGGTGGGAAAACCCTCACTTTTACATAACCCAGGCAACAAAGATGCAAATGTGGATTTTTTTTTTAATGTGAGTGTTATATATGAGGTTAACCGAAATGTAGTAGCGATAAGAAACCAATATTTATGCATCTACAAATCTCTGTGTCATCCTCCAAATTTTGTATCATTCACCAAAATATTGATATCAAGGGTGCTTTCCAGAGAAACAAGTGAGGCTTAGTTTGGAATAATTTGCACAGCAGTATAACAATACTGGATGAACTGCAATTATCCAGGCTTCATTATTTTTCATTTTGCCTTGTGATCTCAAAAACTTATTGTTGATGTGGTGCATGTGTATATGTGTGTGTCAGAAAATTGATGCATAAGCATCACCAACTGGGAGAGATCTTGAAATGAAAATCGCATGCCTATGGAAATAACACCTACTGCTCCTCATTATACAATGGCTTGTATAATAGCCCAACATGTGAAAATAACCTCATGAATTACAATCCACCCTTTCGGGATTTTGCTATTCAGGTGCAGTTGAATTTCATTTCGTATTTTCTGAGCTGACACTTTGTTCAACTTCGGTGGCCTGAGGCAAGCTAAAGGCAAGAAAAGTTTCCCAGGATAGGGTGCAAAATAGAGTGTGTTTGTTAATACTAAGGTTGATGCCAATGTATAGTGAACCGTATTTGAAGTATGTGTTTGGAAGGGAGGGAGGCAGAGAAATTGCTTGGAGTGAAAGGATGTTTAGGTAAATGGGACAGAGAAATCTGAAGGTATGAGGAATGACAGTGGGGGATCGGTGGGATGACATTAGCTGATAGGCTGAACAATGAGAAAGATGAGGATGGATGATATAGGGGATTTGCTGGATGGCAATGCAGTTGAAGTCATTTCAGTTTCTAATCCCATTCATCTCAGATTTCATTGGACTGTGAATTTATTTTTATTACTTCTCTGATAAACATTCTACCAGTTGCTAGCCCTGGGTAATTGTCAATGAGGACCATGCTTAAAGCTTTGAATACTTAACTACTAAGTACTCTTAGCATAGTAAGGCTGTGGCACAAGCTTTCGAACAAAATGGAATATAACAAGCACATAAGAACTATGCGGGTCAAGACAGAGGCATATGAGTCCAGCAGTTTGTTCTCACAATCAGGCATCTCTTGAATTCCCATGAGCAGAATACGAACACAATGTCTCTCTCAGTTTCATGTCGGTTGTGCTCCACAGCATAACTGATAATCCATGATAATTAATGCCTGTTGATTAGGCTGGTCTAAAACGTTGTAGTAAGTTATCATCTTGATGTAACATAAGACCTGGATGAACACCCTGTGTTACAAACCACTATGTGTTATATGTTTAACATCAGGTAAAATCAGAATGATTATTGTAAGCATGCATTCAGCCATGCCGTCAAGGCAAGGCTCAATTTACGTAATAGTGGTAGCAATCAAGAAGTGATTTACTAGGTATGAGATTTAGAGTACCTATGCAAGAGCAGTGTGTAACAATGCATTTTGTATCGAAGGAAAGGGTCAATGCATCTCATCCTAGTGAACAGGGATCAAAGAGAATAGGTTGAGAGGTGCCGGCTCCCAGGCATCTGGTCAGCATTAAGATAGAGACACAAAGAACTGAGATCTGAGTATGGAAATTAACAAAGTCCCATGGGAACCACTGGAAGTTTGGGAAAGAAGAATTGTGTGTGCAAGTGTGTATTGTAGAATGTTGGCTTCAGAAATAGCTGTATGTGATATGTCTCATATACCTCATTAGATACAGTGGGGAAACCCTGTGTGTTTTCTTGAGAGTAAAAGAGTAGCTAACCCATGACATTTAGCAATTGTGGAGGCTCCCCGTGTAGAAACTCTGCTTATATTTTTCTGCATTTTGGTTGGCCAGTAAAGATATTGATCGTTGCAGATTTGGGATTTTGTTGTACTTTGTTGCCTGGCCAACACAGCTACCTCTGAATATGTTTCCTGGATTTGAAGATTCCAGATTTAACTGCAACAGGGGAATCCTAAAAGGAGGGACCTAAGGGACTGGTTCTTAATTCTTTGAGGAGTCTACCTCCAAGAGATGTAAAACATTTTCATTTGGACTGCTAAGTGGTAAGTTTTACCAATATGGCATTTAAATGTTTTTTCCAGATACACAGATGTCTTGAGATATTCAAAGTCTGCTGCCTAAGAAAGGGGCCTGTGGCTCCACAAAGGACAGGGGCAAGGGGGGATCCCAAGAGAAGTGACTTTACTGCTGCTAATGGAGTTGAAATTGTACTTTTCTTTGTCTCAGTTCCCCCATGGCCAAGGAGGGGAGTTGCCTCTGTCTGCATTGAGATCCCTCCAGACCAACTGAACTACAAACAGAAACAACATCTGATACAAAATGTAAGCCTATGACTCTAACATTGTCACTTTTCTTCAGCTGTATGCTTTTTTAAAACATGTTTTGCCTGATGAAGAAGCCAGTGGAGCTTCAAAAGTTTGCACAATGTATTTTGTGCATTTTGGTTGGCCAATAAAGTCACTCTTCTGTGGATTTTGGATTTAGTCACGGTACTGTTTATGTTGACTTTACTGGCACAGGACCTTCAAACTGATAAAAACATGATGTGTGTGTTTGTGTGCATTTAAACAACCTGATCAAGTTGACTGTGATTTGTTTTTGTTGTTATTGTGTTCATTTTCTCCAGTTACATGTATTCAGAAGAGCTTTTCTTTTTTCTTTTCTTTTCTTTTCTTTTCTTTTCTTTTCTTTTCTTTTCTTTTCTTTTCTTTTCGGCTGCCTGTTCTTACCATACTGGTTTATTAACAAATCTTTCTGAAGAAACCATTCTGAGATGGAAGTGCATTTGTTGGCAAAATATAAGAGTGACGGGCTTAAGGAAGGCTCTAACAGAAGCAAATGGTTGGCAATTCACATTCAGCAACCAGCAGAAGCAAAGTATAGTATAATCCTTTGTACCACACACAACTTATAATTAATTTAAAAATTAGGTTTAATACTATACCTTGCCATTGAAGAGTTTGGTCCAAAAGGCTTGGAGGAACATCTGTTCTTGGCTAGATCTGAATTTCAATATCATTTTTTTTTTAATATCAAACATGGAATGACAATTCTGTTAATTCAATGAACTTTGACTACTCCATCCAAACTTCCTACCTAGTATTGGCATATTGGCTATAGGTGTATTTACTGCACAGATAGACAAAATATGCCTTTAGGATAAGATTGCAAACCATGGTCCCATGTCCCCCCTACCCGGCCAGAATTTTGAAAGGCCACATTATTTTGTTGCAAAATGGCTACTAGTTCCTCCATACCTTTGAAGCATGCCATTGATCATTTTGTTGTGTTTTTTGGGTCATCTGCCATTCATTGTTTTGAGGCCTTGAGATGCCTTCCTTTGGCCTTTCTTCAAACCAAAAAGTAATTGGACTTCCTCTTTTCAAAAACTGCTGATATAGGCTGAAATCCTTTAGATGCCTAAAAAAAAAGTAACATGGAACAAAATGTCCCCAAACATGGCAAAATGGCCAGTAGTGCCCATAGAGGCTTCTAAGAATTATTGAAAAAAGAAATACTGTGTACATTCATGTATATATGTTTAAAAATTTTAGTGAAAACATTGACCCAAAAAACCTGGGTCAGCTTATCCACTTCCCCTTCTCCGTTGAATGACCCTTAACTTATCCATGGGTCATATCAAAATCCACAATTTTGGCCCCCAAACCTGCCCTTGACTTATACATGAGGTTGACTTCTACACAAGTATATACAATATATTTTGTTTCAGTTCCTCTCCCACAATTTTCAGGGGAATGGGGGTGATAATAGGGGTACAGCCCTCCAGGTTCCTAAGAAAGTAGTGTTGCTTCCGGTACCTGCCATTCGCCCACCAAGCTTCTATACTACTCCTTTGGAGAACTCTCAACACAGGCCTGTGACAGAATTCCCCTAGTTAAAGAAAAGGATGTGGAAGTATGAAGCTAACTTTTTCTTTAATAATGTACTATTGATTTACTGTGCATGCGTACAACTCAGTAAACATTAGATGGAAGAAATAGTGTGGTTTAAAACAGTACTAAGCAAAATTAAATCCAGATGTTTCAAAAGGGTTTTTTTTAGTGTGTGTGTGTGTGTGTGTGTGTGTATGTATATTATTTAAACCAACATATCAACCTTACTGTGCCTTTTGCAAATAGTGTGGTTTGTATACAATTTTCAGGTGTGCATGTCCAAAATATATGAATGTCATATAGATTTTTGATTGAAAAATTGTATTTCAAAATCTCTAGATGTTTAAATTTTGAACTATATCAAATCTAACTCATTTTCAATCAATGGTCAGGCCTCAAGGCAAAACTGAACAGAGTAGAGCCAATCAATGCTCTCCCCAGTTCTTCCCATCTCCTCTCCCCTCCCTCTTGCACTCTCTCTTTCTCTCTCATATACACATACACACACATCCCCTTCTCTCTCTCTCCTTTTCTTTCCCATTCATGCTTTCTCTCTCTCGTCTTTCCCAGCTTCCATCACTTCCCTGGCCCCACTCTCTGTGGTATTTCTCCATTAAGTTTCTTGAAGAAAGCAGTGAGTAACTTGCTATGTGAAAGTCTTTTAAAATCACACTGTTTTCAAAGGCCATTTGCAATTTGCTATCCGTGCAAACTTTGCACATAGTTGCTTTGCCCAGAAAGCAGCATATTCTGCATACTCTAAAAAAAAAATTGAAAAACATGTTTTTTGAGCTTTGAGAACCCTGATGAGAAGAATCCTGGACTGACAAAAACCTGTGCAGTTTGGTAAAAAAAAGGGGGGGGATTTATACGATCTGAAGAGAAACCAGAGTATGTGCAGTTTGGGGTTTACTGTGTGCAAAATTCACATCTGATTCTGTTCAAAAAGCAACATTTTGTGCATAGGAAACAATATCTCTTGGTGAAATACAGGAAACAATGTGGGAAATTCATTTGTGTGCCCAGGGCAAGTGGTGCAGGGTAATTAAAACACCGACACAAGTCTTGAGAGGAAAGAGGCCACAATTTAATTGGCTACACATGCTAGAAGCTGGCATATGCAAGGGCCTGGATCTGGGCATCAATCAGCCCAGCTATTGACCAATGAACTGATATTCTGGCACACTGCCAGACCTGCTGAGGCAACAGGATTGGCCAGATGGCAGCCAAAGTTTCCAGCACGGCTTACCTGCCACCCCAGGGGGGCGTTGGAGAGCCATGCTTGCCTAACTGGAGGATGGCAAGACCACCAAGTTTCAGAAACTGAAAAAAATATATTGTATATACTTGTGTATAAGTCAACCTCATGTATAAGTCAAGAGCAGGTTTGGGGGCCCAACCCCTCAACCAACAAGGGGACTCCCAGACTGCACCTCTGCTGGAGGTCCCCAAGAAACCCATCCCCGATCCTAGAACCATGCAACTGCCTAACAAGTTGTGACAGTTTAACAGCAAATTACAAACCAGCAGTAGCAACACTTAAAGAAAACATGGTGGAACCAGCCAGTGTACAAAATTCATACGAAGTGCAATGAGACTCAGGATGCCAAACCGAAAACAAAGCGGGGGAGAGAAGGTCGAGCGACATTCAGTGATCAACTGGCTGGGAACTGGGAGTAAATAAATATCCCCACACCAAACCAGAGGGAAGACCACCCAATAGTCGGCCCTGGCTGGGTCCTGGCTCCCTCAGCTAATGAATTTGAACCAGAGATTCAAACTTATTGGCTGTTGGAATTTCCCTTCACAAGAGGCTGCAAAAATGTGTGATGCCTCCTAGAAAGGTCACCATGGTGGGCTTGCTGCCGGGGTGCCATCCGCCCTAAGATGCAACATTTTCTGACAGGTAAGTCTGGCAGCTGCCTTTTCCTCAGAAAATAATGTTTGTATTGCCAGACTATATTGCTGTGGCATATTACATTGAAATGCTGCATAGGATTTGAGCCAGTTACCAGGGGCAAGATCTATGTGAGAAAAGCTGCCTGACATCCTCTCCAAGAGATTTTTATCTGCCCCGCTGCCAATTTTCTTGCCAGGAGGTTGTGTATTTTCAGGTAGGACTTGCTCTTTGTTCCCCTGCTCAAGTTGATTTATGGACACCCACCACTACTAAGACTGTAAACTTGAAGACCTAAATCTGTTAATTCAACCAAACCAGTCCATAAATCAGTCATTGTAGTGTTGCAAGAATTTCCTGAGTTGTAAAGTTTTAAAGATTGGCTTATGTAGTGCCATCTTGTGTCTGTCTGAACAAGGTTTGGTCTCCCCACCATATTTCTTTATATGATATGTGAATGTAAAATCACAGCCGCTGATAGTGAAATTCATGGTAAGTGACCACAGGGTAGTACCAAACATAATTGCAGAGACACAGGACAGAGGAACCAAGAGAATTAGGGAAGTTACATATTCTGAAAGATATGATGTGAAAATTAGATGCGTTCTTTGTCACTGGTGACTTAAGTGATATCAAGTGGCTCACAGTGCTTCTTCCCAGCTTTGGCTCATATGTCAGTTCTGTCCATTCTTGCACAGGGATTGTCTTCGGTCCAGGACTTGTTGACTTCAAAGCTGTATTCTTGGAACAAATACAATGTGAGACTGCCTTTAACACTGGTGCAGAACCTGCTGCTAATGCTGAACATTTTAGCGAGGCTTCTGAGATGGACAACATACCAGCAGCATATAACACATTTGATGAAGGGACTCCACTAGCAGCTGTAAACAACTTTACACCTTGTTGTCTGTCATACCAACTTCTTTATTGACCCATTTGGCCCTTAAGTTTGTTTGGACAATGCTAACATGCACTCTGCAGGTCCAGCCTCAAAGTACTGAACAACAAGGTTTTCAGTGTGGTGGTATCCACCATGAGCAATATTCATTCTCTCTAATTCTCTCTTATATCAGACATTTTCAGGGGTTTTTTTTAACTTTTAGGCAGAAGCATCAACAGGTATTTTTGCAAGGTTTTCTTTAAAAGAGTAGAGTAAGAGACAGAGACAGCAATCCAAAAGTGAGGAATGGAATGGATTTTCCTGAAAGAGCCATGGGAGGCCAAACTGTAAATAGTCATACTCCATACTGCAATATTTTATTACAGATTCTATTCTGCCTTTATGGTTTGTGTGTGTTTCTAAAGAGAGTTCCAATGTTGTATATTGCTTTGTATAAAGTATCTTTTTTTAAAAAAAAAAAAAGTCTGTCTTGCTCTTTTTGTGTTCTGGAAGTAACTATTATATGCCTCCCTAAGCATCTATTTTCCAGGGTTCCTACTTGACCTTTCTACATACAATTCAATGCACATTTTTTATCTATGTGTTTTATGTTTCTATTATGTCTTTATTATAAGATGTTAGTAAAAAACGGGCACTGTAAATGTATATAGTGACATAGTGACTTTTTCGGTGACAATGGCCATTTCTGCACGGGCTTAAAGAAATGGTGCAGAGTGTCCTCCAGGGAGGATGTCTGCACCTGGAAGTGGACTGGGTCAGACCTACTGAGTGTAGTTCTGCACTTCATCCCACTCCGGAACGACCCGAAGTGGTCGTCCAGTGTGCTTTTGAAAGACCACTTGAAACAGGTGTTTCAAAAGCACAGAGCACACCACTCCATGCCCTTGCTGTGGTGCAGATTTGCAGGCTCGCACCAGTGCGAGCCTGTGATTTGCTGGGGGTGGGCTTTAGGCTGGCAAGCTTCAGCGGTTGGTGGAGAGCCTCGACCAACCAGAAGCCACCATTTTCATCCCCAGAGCAGTGCGGAGCGACAGCCACACACTGCTCTGGACCAGCCTGGACCCAAGAGTGGAGCCAAGAAGTCCGGTAAGTAGCAGCACAGGGTGATTCCCTCGCCCCGTGTGGAAATGGCCAATGTCACTCAGCCCCATTTTAATGCTTCTTAAGGTTTTAGGTCTGATTGCAGCAGTGAGAAATCTATGACAACTATTAAAAAAATGATTTTTTGAGCAGTGAGAGTTAATTTAGAGTCCTCCAAGTGGTACAGAGAGTTTAGATTACTTTTCGCAATGCATCAGGTGGTAGTTATCAAAACTGCCATTCATCTGCCATTTGACCCAATATCAAAAAGAACCGAAATAATCCTCTAGCACTAAAATGATACTTCACCCTTCCTTGTTTTCTTTATCAATAATTCCACCAGTCACTGATACACAAGGAAATCTATCCTGCTATCCCAAGATACACACCTCTATCTGTCTGTCTGTCTGTCTGTCTGTCTGTCTGTCTGTCTGTCTGTCTATCTATCTATCTATCTATCTATCTATCTATCTATCTATCTATCTATCTATCTAAACAAAGGAGTTGTGACTAGGCCTGCTTCTTCTCCTCACAGACTGGTATGGTAGCTTCTTTAGTCTGCTAAAGTGCCCTGTCATTTCATTCAGCTCTGCCTTCTCCTTTAAAAGACCACCTTCAGGTAAGAAGGGTAAAATTTTCAGTTGTTATTTAGAATAGCAATAGCAGTTACATTTCTATACCTCTTACCAGTGCTAAGCACTCCCTAAGTGATTTGCAATGTTGTAAGCTAATTGCCCCCAACAAGCCGGCTACTCATTTTACTAACCTATGGAAGGCTGAGTCAACCTGGAGCCCTGCAGGATCAAACTCACAACATGTGGCTGCAGTACCGGCCATCTATGGTAGCATGGTTCTGCTCGGTTATAACTACTTGAAAATCATGCAGGGGAGTCAGTTTTTAATTTTTTTCTAAATGTACTATCATCTTTATTAAAATGACAACCACCATAAAGTATTGGTTTTCATGCATATGTCCATGATTAAACCAGTCTTCAGAATGAGTTTACAGTCTCTTTATATCTTTTCATCAGCATTAAGGTACAGGTCTCACACAGTCCTTTGGCTACCCTTTTACCTGAAGGTTCAACTCCCAAATCTACAAGTTCTAAAAACAATTTCTAACCAGATGCAAAAGTGCATTGATTTCTCTTCTGTCTCTCTTTCTAGGCTTCCTCTGAGAAAACACACCCTCTCACTCACCTTTCCCTCCAGTTGACTGAGAAGCTCCCTGGCTGAAGGACTGAGTCTTAGCTCTTCCTCCCTGAAGTCTGACAAAACCAATTCAGAATGCCTTCTACATATACATTCTCCTCTCAAGCTACCAAAACCTATTTCGCGCTAATGGGTTGGGTTTCTTTCTTGAGTGGCTATTCTTGTTGCCTGGCAACCTGTGCTGGGCAGCTTTAGCACCCAGGATGGTCACTCCCCCAGACTTCATCACAGGTGTGTTTTCTAGGAAAAAAACAACAACTCAGTGTGTTAACTGAATTTGTCCAGCAGTTAATTTTTAAAAAAGAGTACATAAATCAGCCACTAAACCAAAAGACAGAGCTTGGAAATAACTAGTTAAAAAGTTGTTCAATGAGCTATAAGCTCACTAGAATTTTCTACTGACCTGGTCGATTATCACTGATGCTGACACCATGCTTTAGTGAGTTAACCTCCTCTGTCAAATTCAGGAAGACTTATAGAGAAGAAGGATTAGGACAGGAGGAATATCACATGGCTGTGTTACTGGGCAGCAGAAACCATCAGAAGTTGAGCGAGGAAGCAGCTGGAGAACAATGGAAGACAGAAGAACAACAAAGAAGGAGGTTCTATGATACAGGAGGGCCACTGAGAAAATCCTCTCTTAAGTTTCCAACATTCATGCTTCTGACATGGTGGTTCTGAAAGAAGAGCCTCTCTTGATGATCTTCTGACCCAGGCAGACTCTTATACAGAGATGTGGTCTGCCAGATAGACAAAAAATTGATTTACTTTATAAGTCATAATCACTACTTTAAATTCTGTCCAGAACCAAACAGTAGCAGCAGTGTTGCTTTAACATGGCAGTTTGGTCCGTGTAACTATCAGTAAGGAACTATCAGTAAGGAACTTTTAAATAATTTTTTCTCCCTGTGGAGAAATTTTGTGAAATCAACCTTCCACCCCATCACCACAAATAGGATACAATTTTTTTTTTACTTACTAATTCATAAATAGAAAACAGCACAGCCACTATTCCGATTGCTACTTCTGAACTCTGTTTCACCACATCTTTAGATACTGTACCCAATACATATTTATGAAAGGAAGCAAAGAAAACAAAGCATCATCAGTTTCCCAAGTGAAGGATTTCGATTAATCATCTATCTTATTAACCTTTGATAATTTATAACAAGCTGTCATTTTATTAAAACTGTAAGTCAATAATTGTTGTCAGTACATTTGCAATGCCATGTTCATTGTGTCTTCAAATTTCTGAGAAAATATGCTGATTAATTGGATACTCAAAGATGCAGTAACATTCTTCCGATGATTCCAGGGACTTTCTGCATGATGCAATTCTGGGTCTGTTTTGTTTGTTAATTCTTTCCATGGAAACATCTTCCTTATCTCCTGCATTAGGCCAATCCTTTCCCCATCTTCTTTCCAGCGAAGTAGAGCCAAACATGTCCAATCCTCTCAGTCCTGGGTGTGATGCAGCTGACTTTGACTATAAAACTTTCCAGGCAGATTTTCCTCTCTTTGGTTTGAATGGCAAAGCAGGTGCCTATGCTTGGGATCTATCAATTTATTCTAGGGACAGGCAAAGGGTGGTCAAGGGGATTCATGAAGTTCTCCAGGGTTATTTTTGTGGCCCTTGACTCTCCATGGACCACCTTTTTCTGATCAAAAAGGGCAAATTGCATCTGCTAGAAGCCTTCAGCGGCAGGAATTCATCTTTTAGATAAGTGGCAGGGTCATCCTACACTGCTTAATATCTTTATACAAAAATTAAAAAACAGAAATGGACATTTAGTCACTTTTGGTTTGAGTATTTTCATTTGGGAGCATCTTTGGTAATCCATAACATCCTGGAAGGTTAGAGAGCAGAAAATTAGTCCCCAGACATACTGAAGTTGTTTGCTTCTCAGGCTTTGAGTCCATCTGTTGGACCTTTCTCTCATAGACCATTTGAACGACGTCAATGAAGCTTACTACACTATCATCATAGCAGCTTGAACACAGAGGCTCACTCTGCTCATTCCCTCCTGGTCTTTTCTCCTTTTCAGTGGGGGTCCAACACCCAGCACCATTAAGATCAAAAGCAGTACAAAAACTGAAGAATTCCTTCCATCTCTGCATAAGCTGCTCTACGTTCTTCCATGGCCGTGGGAATGCAGCAGAAGTCAGACCAGGCTGCCTTTTCCCTTCTTACAAGTTCCCTGTCGCACAGGTTGGATGGACACCGCAGGTGACTGATGTCATGCTAAATCCCCAGTCCTTACTCTTGAAAAGGGAACAGAGAAGGCCATCCAACACCACTTCCCTGTATTCTTCTTCCAGACTCTGGAAAAATATTAATCTACTGATCACTGCTGATCAGTGGGAAGGCTCTTGGGATGGATGCCTATTTCCCTGCCCTTATTGAGAGATAAAAAACTTTGCAGTCCACAAACAGCTTCTTTTTCTTTCCCTCAAACACAGAATCAATTGGATGAGTGACCAGGATTGCTATTTATAGAAATATAAGCTTATCTAATACTAATGTACTTTGGAAGCAAATTGTAAGGAGCATATGGTCACAGCAGTTCCTACTTCTGGGTTTAATTTAGGTAGGCAGAAAACATTTGCCAGCATCTTTAGAAAGTTGCCGCTATTAGCTCATGTGAAAATAACAAATCCCATGATGCAGGTAATTACAGTCCCTTCACATTCATTATACTTGTTATTTCCTGTCATAGCCTCAGTTTCCCTGTGTTGTCATCTCAAAACACAAAAAGAGAGAGAAAGAGAGAGGAAGGAACCAGCTGGTTTTGCCCATGCTACATTTTTAAATGGCTTTCCGTTGATAGCGTTGGCTAAAGGTGTTAGAAAAACATCTTAAGACTGAAATGTTGATGGGCACATAGAGGTGGATCATTCTTTTCTATCTTCCAAATCATGGTGCCTCTAAAGTGAGGTCTGTTCAGAGGTTTGCCATTGCCGTCTGAGGCTGAGAGAGTGTGACTTCCTCAAGGTCACCCAGTAGGTTTTCATGGTGAAACAGGGAATCAAATCCTGGTTTTCTGGAGTCCCAGCCCAACACGTAAGCCATTAGTTCATGAGAGGTGGATATCAAAAGATTTTAACTTGTCTCTTAAAATCAATTCATCTCTTTGTATTACCAACAGAATTGAAAGTAACACAGCAGACATCAGGTTTATACATGTCTTTATGTGTACATCTCATGCCATCAAAATGGAAGTAAACATAAAGGACTGAAATGTTTGAGATCTGTTGGCAACATAGGCCCTTTCCACACGTGGGAAAGAAACCACGCAAAAACGGGAGTCACCGGATTTCTCCAGCATCCAGGCGAGTCTGTCGAGATGAGGAGCAGTGCAAGCTCATCGCTCCGCACTGCTCCGGCATCCAAAATGGCGGCTTCCAGTAGGTGGAGGCTCTCCACCAACCAGAAAAGCTCACCAGCCTAAAGCCTGCCCCCAGCAGATCTGCAGGCACGCACTAGTGCGCGCCTGCAAATCTGCACCGGAGTGCGGTGACAGAGCGACATGGAGTCGCGTGCTCCATTCTGTTTAAAAACCTCTTAAAAGAGGTTTTTAAACAGCATGCTGCATGACCAGTTCCGGTCACTCCGAACCGGACTGAGGTGCAGAACTACAAAAAGTAGTCTGCCCCAGTCCACTCCACGGTGCAGAAGACCTCTGTCAGATGTCGCTCTGCACCATTTTAATAACCCAGTGTGGAAAGGGCCATAGTTATGGTGGCATGATTGCAGGTTGTTCCAGCAGCAAGCAGGAAGAAAAGGGTTACAGGTGTGGCAGTGGCAAGAGAAGGCCGCTGGCTCTGTAATACCAATTTTCTGAATACCTGGCTCCTCAGCTCCTTTGGGAAGGACACTCTAGAGTTTCTTGGCTCCAAGAATTTCTCTGAAGACACACATTGGGGAAGCAAGGAGCACAGAACTGGAAGCCTTCTCCTGCCTTTGCAGCCAATGTTGATTGCCTTTACAAGTGCTGAGAAAGTGCAACAGCATGTGTAAATTATGGTTGCCATCTTAAAAGCTGGAAAGGGCTCCTGTACCTTTAATGGTTGTGTAGAAGAGAGAATCTCAGCAGGTGTTGCTTTTTAGCTAGTGTGCAACAAGTAACACAGATTGAAATTAAGATACAGGAGCCCTCTTCAGTTTTTATTCTGGCAACTCAATGTAATATGTCATTACATATTTGGCCTCCAACCAGATTCTGGCCAAAGGTTTCTTGATCAGGCTGCAGGACATCTGGAACGTTCTTTTATCCTTGACCATCCTTCTCATTTTTACCCCCCCCCCTTTTAAAACTACTTTTAGTCTTCTCTGTATCAAGACCAACAGTGAAACCAACAATAATTTGGTATTGTATCTAGACTTTTGTGTATATTGTGTTACATTCCTTACAATAAGTATTTAAACTAGTTTGATTTCATCTTCCTCATAGGTTTTTTCAGATATTTAAAATAGATTTCCTTAAGCTACTTGTTACTGTATGGAACACCCCATGAGCAGCTAGGGTTGGGGTTCCTTAAACATCTAAGCAAGCATAGAATTCTGATCTAAATGTTTTAAAAAGATTATCAAGTTATGGAACCAGGAATGGAAGGTGCTTTAGCTACACTGACCTGATAAAGAAATGCTATTAATTAAAACTGACCTATTATATATCAAGTCAAATGAATTATAAATAAGTGAATGAATTATTTTTTTATCCCTTTGCTGAGGCTATAAACAGTAGTAAAGCTCTGTAGAGCAATTTCTTGATAGATGGATTTACATACTAGTGGAGTCAATTTAGTATACAGAAGTCCTCCATCTTCCAAAGGACTTAGATGCTGTGGAAAGAATCACATTAAACTCAGTTATTAGGAGCTCAGCTCACATGGAAAGCCAACAGGCTTTTCACATATGCATTTAGTGTGGGAGTTTTGAGGGCGAGGTCCAGAGTTCAGTTTTAGTGCTTACTCCTGAATATGGATGGTGAGGGAGTTTCTACAGTCACATGCAACATCTTTGATATGTTCGTGTTCCTCCTGGAGAACTTAGGTTACTACACCTGCAGAAAGTACAACTTGGTTGCCTTGTTGGGAAAGAAGGTCCGGTAACTTGAGGCCCATTTATTTACTCCTCAGCATATTAAGGAGCATGAAGTTTTCTTGGATAAAGCAAAGCAGACTTTCCTGAATGAGGAACACACAGAGGATGTCTCTGAGAAGGAGATCAATTCCCAAACACAGGAGGCAGACATTTGAGAGAATATGACACATAGAAGTAGAAGGACCAGAGATCATTCTGTGAGGTTGGAACTACAGAATCAAATAATACCTCTCTCCCTCTTATCGGTGATGATGACAAACAGGAACAAGAGTAACAATATCAGTTCTGAGAGAATGTAGAAGTGACCTTGGAAGTTTCAGCACTTGGAATGGCCCCTGTCAGTACCCAGAGAAGACATGTGGTGGTGATAGGGGATTCCCTTCTGAAGGGGAATAGAAGCAGTGGTTTGAGGGACAGACAGGACATCTCAAGAAGTGTGCTGTCTCCCTTGGGTAAAAATCCATGCTTTAACAGAGAGGTTGGCAAGACTCATCACACCTACTGACCATTCTCCCTTCATAGCCTTCAGGAAATCACAAGGGATTATGAAGCTCTGGGTAGGAAGCTGGACCTTGACGCAAAGGTTGGCATTTCATCTCTTCTCCTAGTTGAAGGACATGGGCCAGAAATGGAGAGAACAGTCACTCCACAGATGGCACTGCTGGAAAAAAATTGGCTTCTTTGACCACAGCCTGCAATTTCATGATGATGGACTTTTGGTAAGTGATGGGTTGCACCTCACAGCAGTTGGCAGGAATGTTTTTGCTAAGAGTCTCACAAACATGATCAGGAGGACTTTAAACTGAGCTATGTGGGAGAAGGAGACATTTTTTTTGAGGGCAGGAATTCATCAAGTTCTGGAGATTATATCCTGAATGTTACAGGGAGAACTGAGTGAATAGTACAAGAACCCAACAGTGGGAGGAAAACACCTTACGTAAGCAGGTAAGGGGAATGACCCATGGTCTTAAATGTCTCTATATTAATGCACAGAGCAAGAGAAATAAGATGAATTTGAACTCTTACCACAATAAAGCAAATATGATGCAATAGGCATTACTGAAAACTGGCGGGATAAGTCTTATGATTAGAATATAGTAATAGAAAGATATAACTGCTTTCAAAGAAATAGACTAAACAGGAAAGGAGGAGGAGTAGCATTATACATCAAGGATGTTTGCACCTGTGAAGAGATCTATGACTTAAATCCTGGAAGCTAGGATTTAAAAACTAAGGGGGAAAGAAATAACAGTGACGTCTTTATGGGATCTACTACAGAGCCACAAGCCAGACTGAGGACTAGGATGATGCCTTCCTGGACCAGATGGCAAAACATTCAGAAAGGAGAGATGTAGTGGTAATGGGAGATTTCAACTATCATGATATTTGTTGGAAGTCAAACTGTGTCAAGAGCATCAGGTCCAACAAATTCCTTGCTTGCCTTGCAGACATTGTCATTGTCCAGAAGGTGAAAGAGGCAACAAGGGGATCAAGTGCTTTAGATCTGATCTTAACCAACAGTGATGACCTAGTTAAAGGGACAGAAGTTGTGGAATCCTTAGGTGGAAGTGACCCCATTCTCCTGGAGTTTGTTATATAGTGGAAATGAGAAGCCAAGAGTAGTCAGACATGTGTTCTAGACTTTAAGAAAGCTGATTTCAGTTATCTTAGGGAAATACCGGGAGTGATCTCATGGTGAGGAATACTAAAAGCGAAGAGTGTTCATGATGATTGGGAGTTTCTAAAAAACTTCAAGTGAGCTAAGATTTAAAGGGACATATGAAAGAAATGGAAAGGTGGGAAAATCACCAAAGAGGAATTCAAATGAATAGTCAGTGCGTGTAGGGAGAAACCTGGAAAATCTAAAGCACAGAATGAGCTCAGGCTTGCTAGAAAGATTAAAAACAATAAAAAGATCTTTTTTTTGGTCATGTTTGTAGCAGGGAACAAGGAAATGGTAGGGCCACTGCTTGAAGAAGATGGTGAAATACGGTAGGCCCTCCACATTTGCGGGTTTCACTTTCATGAATTTGCAGTGGCCACTTGCCTCCCCCCATTCTCCTCCTCCCATTCCCTGGCCTCTTGCCCAGGCACAGGGAGGGGGAAATCTCTTCACTCCCTTGTAGTCCCCCCACCCCCGCAGAGGCACGGCAGCAGTAGCTTGCAGGAGCAGGCAGGCAGAGAGATCCTCCCTTCCCTGCATTCTCCCCCCCACCTTCTGCATGGGTCCAGTGGCAGCAGGGAGCAGGAAATTGCAGAGAGGAAGATCTTGCCTCTGCTGCACTGCAGAGAGGTCTTTCCTCTCCTGCACTGTCCCACCCATTGCTTGTGCAATTGCACTGGCAGCAGCCAGAAGGGGAGTAAAGAGAGGAAGACCTTGTCCCTCCTGCACCCCCCCACCCATCACCCCCATGATCATGCTGACAGTGGCTGGCAGGACGGTGCAGAGAGGAAGATCTTGCCTCTCCTGCATTCCCCCACCCATCACCCACACAGTCACACTGGCAGCAGCTGGCAGGAGAGTAAAGAGAGGAAGGTCTTTGCTCTCTTGCATTGTCTTACCCATTGCCTGTGCAATCATGCTGGCAGGGGGTGGCAGGAGGGTGCAGGCCACCCTGCCCATCCCCCACGTGGGGGCATGGGAAAAAGAAAGGGAGTGTGAGTGGCGAGTAGGAGAGCATGGAGGGAAACTTTCCTTCTTCTTCACTCTCCTACGTGTTGCCCACTCGAGAGCACAAAAACAAGGTATGGCACAGGGGCAACAAGCAGGACAGTGGAGTGATGAATGTTTTCCCACTGCACTCTTCTGTCTTTCTCGTAGGCAGCAGCAGCCATAAGAATGAGGGAAGGGGAGTGGTCTGTAGGGGGAGTTATTTGCTGTTTTTTGACATTTGTGGGAGTTCTGTGTATGTATCCCTCACAAATGTGGAGGGCCTACTGTATTAACAGAGACAGAGAAAAGGCAGCACTACTCAACACCTTCTTTGCCTCAGTCTTCTTCCAAAAGGAAAACAGTGCTCAACCTGGGGAAAATGGGGCAGATGAGGCAGAAAGGGAAATGTAACACAGAATAGATAAAGAGGTAGTGCAGGTATCCCTTACTACTCTAAGTGAATTCAAGTCTCCAGGGTCAGAAGAACTGCATTCAAGTATATTAAAAGACATGGCAAAAGTAATATCAGAACCACAGGCAATAATCTTTGAAAACTTGAACAGAACAAGTGAAGTCCCAGCAGACAGTAGGAGGGCAGATGTCATTCCCGTCTTCAAAAAAGGGGAAGGGAAGAAGACCCAACAGTTGCTGCCCAGTCAGCCTAACATCAATACCAGGAAAGTTTCTAGAGCAGATCATTAAACAGACAGTCTGTAAGCACTTAGAAAAGAATGCCATGATCACAAAAGTCAGCATGGATTTTTTAAAAACAAGCCATGCCAGACTAATCTGATCTCTCTTTTGATAAAGTTACAAGCTTGGTAGATGATAGAAATAGGTGCAGCATATCTTGACTTCAGTGAGGCTTTTGGCAAAGTCCCCCATCATATTCTTGCAAACAAACTAGTAAAATGTGGGGTAGACTATTGTAACTGTGATTTAGTCATAAACTTTGATAGCACTAGATATCCCTTTATGGTATCAAATAATTTGACCTTTCCATGGCACCCTGGCTCATATGTCTGCCAGGATCTTGAGGAAACACAGACGCAAGGAGCAGCCGTTTAATGACGGGAATTCCAACTTCCCCTCTCTCAGGCGGGCATTTCAAAGCCTTGGTTGTGGTTTCGGAATCTGGATGATCTGGATGACCTATTCCTTTCATCTCACAAGATACCTGATTCGCACTCATAAATAACAAGACCATAAAAGTGCCCATTGACTGGCACATGGGCTGCATGATTGATCTACCACGGATGTTTTGATCCACTTCTAAGCCTTTTGGTGCATTTCAAAGTTAACTTTGTTCTCAAAGTTTATGACATGGATCGCAGGCACAATTTTTGTTATAAAAACCCCTAGTTCTGATAGTTCAGAGAGCCGCTTTTTGAGTTTCACCCCGCCTTGCTGCCAGCCTGTATAGCAAGCTCCCCAGGAATCCTACTAAGTCTCATCTTCTTCAGCTGTTCAGGACTACGTGATCAGGTCGTATTGTCTATCCTTAAAATTCATTTCCATTTTCCTATTTCTTATTTAGTTAGTGGTGTGATTGTTTGTCTTATTTGTTTACTTCTTAATAAAACATTAATTGGTTTACTCTGTAATTTGTTTGGCTCACTGGTCTGACGCTGTATACATAGGGCAAAAGGTCCTGCTAAAGTTACCCTGCTTCTTGTAAAGCTAAAGCAGTGCTCTGAGCTGATTTTCCACACAATTTTGATAGATTTTGGGAATCCCCTTAAGGGAGCCCCAAGCAAGCAGGGTAACACTATGATACTATTAGGTGGATTTGTCCAGTCAAACCCAACCAGTGCTCTCCAAGGGCTCCTCTTCAGCCCTGGAGAGAAGTGACTAGTGAGGTGCCATAGAGTTCTGTGCTGGGCCCAGTGATGTTCAGCATCTTAATAAGTGACTTGGGCCATTTCCGCACCAGAGTGGAGGAGCATTTCACCGTGTGTTGTGAGCGGTGTTTTTTAATCTGACATGTTCTGATTTTACTGGATTGCTATCTGCACGTCCTCCGGTTTCTGTTGAATTAATGCAGTGAAAATTGTTTGCCACTTCCGCTTCATCAATTCTCATGAAACTCCCATCCTCCTTCCACTCTCTCCCTTGCTTCACACTGATTGGTCAATTTTTAAAAAACAACAACAACATTGCTATGGATCAGCAGAGATACTTTAGTTCATTCTTACAGAAGACAAGCCCCACCTCTGGTTTGCTAGTAAAATTACTGCGTTGCAAAATGATGCATATCTAAAAAGTATGTCTTCAACATGAAAAGTTTGGAAAGCTCTGGTCTAGATAGCCAGAAATTGAAAAGCAACTATCCTGAGGATCCCAACGTATTTTATTCTTTCTGGCACCTGCCCTGCGTTTGAGGGGCGGAGACAGGAGCAGACAGAAATTACGCCAGAGAAAGGTTGGAACGCCCACAGAGAACCACCTCTGCGTGTACACCTTCCACATGTTCTCAGAAATGCAACTGAACCGTTTTTTGTGCTTTACATAGGAGTTTTTCCAGTTTTACAATACATCGGTTTTACATCGATAGTAATTGCACTAAGAGCTCAAGCTGTGTGAATCCGCAGAGAAAACATCAATACTAACCGGTTTAATGTGCAGACGTAACAGCAAGAATACAAAACCAGTGTGAGGTATTGCCCTTGTGGGAGAAAGGCCTTGGATGATGGAAAAGAGGACATATAAAATTTGCTGATGACACCAAGTTAAGAGGGTAGCTAATACCCCAGAGGACAGAATCAGAATTCAAAATGACCTTAACAGATGAGAGAGCTGTGCCAAAACGAAAGTCATTAGTAACATTTCTTGAAGACTGAAAACCCCTTGTAGACTTTTCATGAAGAAGGAAGGAAGGAAGGAAGGAAGGAAGGAAGGAAGGAAGGAAGGAAGGAAGGAAGGAAGGAAGATTGGAAGTTATTTTCTTTCTTTTCTTTTTCTTCTTCCTTTTTTTTTACTTTTCTGTAATACTTTAACTTTTTGTAACTTTTACAGTATTTTAAAAAAATCTTGCTAATAAAAATATTTTAAAGAGGAACTGACTGATTCTACCTCTTAACAATCACATGAAGCCTTAGGATTTCAAGGAAATGACAGATGACTTAAAAATAACAGATGACTTAAAACACAAAGAAACAAAGTGCACAGATTAATGTCTCCATTCAAAAGCAAAGCTAGACCTCATATGGCAGAGATCAGCCAAATGAGTGTACATACATTCTATTGGATTTAAGAGGCAACGATCCTAATCCAAAATTCTGTATGAATTTTGCTATGTAAACATAGCTCCCAAGTATTTAGTTTAGGAATGGAAACACTTGTTAGCATTGACTCATCCTTTATTCAGATTCTAATCCAGTTTTATGTATGATACATTCATCTTACAAATTAAATAGATAGGGTTATAAAAGGCAGTTTTGCCAGACCCCCTTGCAGATCAGAAAATATTCTGTTTCTCAATTCTGTCCTAATCTTGTTCTAAATATAGGTAATGTATTAGAGTAATCAAATAATATGGTAGATCCATTTCTTTAAGAGCAATCTGTAATTTTTCATGATCTGCACAATAAAAAGCTTTGTTATAAAGGATAAAGCACAGGCAGATTTTCTTTGGTGTACTATATTCTCCCATGTATGTTTACAATATGATCCCTAGTGACTCTTCCTTTCCTGAACCCAGCTTGTAGACCTGGCATTTCTCACACCATATATTGTAAAAGTCTTTGTTGTAAAATTTTGAGTAACATTTTGTTACTCCACTGGAAAAAACCTATCCCGGGGTCTACAATTTTGATATTAAAATATGATTCAATGTGCCTGAGAGGTCACCCAGATAACCACGTAGGCAGCAATGGTCAAACAATCAAAAACCAGTTCAGGCCAGTAAAATTCCCAGTCACGTAGTCCCAGGAGACCTCAAGCTGTGCAAATCCACAATAAACAAAAGGTCCTCAGCCTCTGAGAAGCTGACTTGAGGAGGTTAGCATGTGTGCCCCAAGTTGAGCAAATATCCTATCAAGCGAGGACCATTTACATGAAGTCACACCACAAACACACACAGCCGAAGATCCTGAGATTTTGGCAACACCTTGCAATCCCATCACGCAAAGGAAATTACCATTATGGAGCTTCTTATCGCTCCAACACCCATTGTTCTCCCTGGGAAAGGATTAGTCCTCCAGGTACTTTTTCCCCTACAAATAGTCCTGGTCTTTGAGCGTTTCTTCAGGTCACTCCCAGTCATCCCAGCTGACCGTCTCTCTGTCCATTGAGTAATCTCCTTAACCCTCTCCGTGCTGAGCCCCACTTCTCCACTGTTTTTCCCAGACCAAGGACTTCAGGAAAAGGTGCAGCTACAACCCCTTCAATATTCCCCTATCCAGTTTCCTCTCTTTTACTTCTTAATAGGTCTTGAGTGAGTGAGTGTGTGAGTGATTGCGCGAGACTTTCATTCAATAAAACCATTTATTAGACATTTTTGTTTGTTTTTTGGCTTGGCCTGACCCCGTAAAAACTGGGTAAAAGACCCCACTAGATTACCTTGCCTCTTGCATTGCTATTGCTTGTGCTCTGGCCGATTTCCATTCCCCATCACATGGAACAGATTGAGGTGTCACCCAAGGGACCCCAGAAATCAGGGTAACAGCTTTGCTTCCATGGGAGGTCAGGAGGTTGCTGAAATCCCTGGTGTCCACTTTCTTGGGTACTGGAATTTATATTCACGGTTTCCAATCTGTGGGCCAATCTTTTCTTTTCCATATTTCTTGCCAGATTTTAGTTAGAATTGGAGTAGATTCTGTCTACATTCCTCAAAAAAACACACACAAAAAAAACCCCTCATTTCTTGATCCCAAACACTGGCTTCCTCTACTTATCTGATAGATTAGTGACCAGAACATTGTCAGAAAATAGAATTGATTGAAAAGCAGAAACCATGTACTGTACTGTCGGTAGCAGGAAGGATTTATGGAGGCTCCTTTGGGACCTATGTGCACTACTTGCAAACTGTGTTAGCTGGCTTAGTGCCTCGCTCCCCTCCACCAGCTTGTTTTGCAAGCAGCACACACAAGTGAGCAGTTCCAAGTGAGCTTCTGTAGGCAAGAAGACATAATGAAAGAGTGGAACCCCATTGAATTGTCTTTAATTTGGAAGCATCAAAAAAGTGAGTTGTCAGACAACAAGGTTTCAAAAGGTGGAAGCTTCCTATATGAAAAAAAAATGAAAATTTTCTCAAATTCTTTCAGAAAATAAACAGATATTTCCAACCAAACCTAATCCACCTTGCCCTATTCACTCCAACAGCTCTAGGTAATATAAACATGAAACTAGAGAAGCCCTATCTCAGAAAAGCCTCAGAACTGAAAGTACAGGTGTTGCTTCAGAACTAACATTGTTTGCGTTGCTAACTAGTGTTGCCCGGGATTTTATTTTTTCATAGGTAATACTTATTAGAAAGATTTGAGATCCTGCATCTCTAATTCCCCAAACTGTCTTATCCAGTACCTGTAATTTCCCCCCCACTCCCTAATCCAATCTATATTCAGAGTTGTCAACATACAGAGGTTGAGTTCCTAAGGGAATACACTGCCCTCCTCTTTGCTGCTAGGACTTATCTCCATAGCAACTGGCCAGGCCCAAGAGCTCTCTTGCTGAGAATCCTAAAGGCCCCTCCCTAAACTACAAATCCCAAGATTCCATAGAATCTTCTTAAGAAGCCAATCATATGTAGGCTTTGCCTGACACAGACAAACTCACAAACTTTGACTTTTTTATATTAGATGTGGCCCACTTGCAGGGAACTTGGTAGTTTCCGTGTCACAAAGCCAGTGAAGCTGCTCAAGGGGTTAGTCCAAACTTTAGACACAAGGGACTGAACCCTATCCTAAAAATAGCTTTGAAATTTGGACCAAAACCTTCAAATTGTGGACTATATCTCAAAGCAGTATGCTCTGAATAAATCAATAATGATGAGTGAAGAGGGCATGCAGGGATTTACATGCAGCTTGTACAAGCAATCAAACAAAATTAAAACCAGTGCTGACCCTTCACAGCAATAGATCACAAACAGAGGCTTGATTTTACCCAGTGAAGTCATCTGCCCTCCCTTCCCTACAACCCAAACTAAACTGCCTTACATCCTGACACACCTCCTCACTTTCTCCCTTTTCCCCTAAGCCCAGTCCAAGCAGCAAGATACACATCAGAAACCTCCAAAATAACCTAATTCTTCTCCAAAAATGTGGATTAAACTTGCACCTTCTCAGATTTGTTTTTGTCTTTAGAAATAGAAAATAACCAGTTGTAACTTATAATGGGATAAACATCATGCACTATACTAACACTGTGGGGAAAATTGCATTATAGCCCCCATGTAGGCCCAGCCAGGTTCTAAACTCTTGCAATGTAACTAGCCTTCTGCCATAGATGAGATGGACACTATCCTTTTGGCCAGTTTTGAAATAAGGCAATATAATTAAATTTCTAGTAAAACCGTCTAGTCAATTAATTACCAGTCTAGTCAATTTCTGTACATAGAAGTGTGGGAATCTTGTCTTCTGCTGCAAAATTTATTGTGCTGAGTCTGTAGATATTGTCCTGATGGTGCTATACTTTCAGTTTGCCTGTATCATTTCAGAGTATGCTTGCGTATCATAATACACCTTTAAGAAATTGATTATCTTTTTGTAGGTGTAGGTATATATGGTGAAGATCTTTGCATGACATCCTGCATTTCTTATTACCATTTTACAGCAGCTTTGAATTTAATACGTTGAAGGAAGGAAACTTTCTCACTCTTATATTTATGCCCTTGGTTTGACTGACCCTTTTTTTTTCTTTTTGGCATTATAATAGTCTTTCAATCAAACCCGTTACAATTCAGTACTTATACCTTAATCTTCAACTAAGGAAAAACACAATAGCACAGCTTCCTCTGGCTTATACGTCTGGAAAATCTTCATATTATTGGTTCAAAATATCTTCCTGAATGTTTAAGTTTAAAACACACAGAGAGAGATACATCATAGTCCAAGCTGTTCTTTGAAAGTTTCATCTGACTTGGGTTTGATACTGTGAATCCATGCTCTTTAAATTTTACACCTTAAGATTATTTTATGTCAAAACTTTCCAGAGTGATTCTCCCTTACATTTCTGTGGAATTTTTGTGGAGTGAAAGAAGGATGTTCCATACTGAGGCCCCAGTGATTAATCAAGGCAGCGTGATCACACATTCATTGGAACAGCAAGGTCACAGTGTTACGGTTTTCAGCTGGAAAGACCTGCAACAGCATACAGCAAGTATCCAAACATCGGACAATCTGCCACCCAATACTGTCCCATCCTGCCAGCTTGGAGTGGTGGTCCATGTGAGTGAAAGCCACAATGTGGTCCCCTCTTACTGAGGAATGGGGTTGATCCTCAACCATTAAATGGGGATCCGTTACTCTAAAGGTTCCTCGTAAGGAAAACAGAATTGGGATGAAGCAGCATGTAGGCCATTTTGTCCAACTGTGGATCCATTCCCCATGCTAGAAACACTACGTTTGTGACAAGAAAAAAACAGTGTGTTACAAATTACAAGATGGTACTTCTAACTCCTAGACAAGATGACCAAATGAAAAAGACAAAGTAGGAGAGCACAGAAGCTAGAATGAGTTGTCCCATCAAAAGACAATGGTTTTGTGCTCCTAATGTAAACCAGCTGGGCAATCTCTATCTGATGACTGCCGAAAGCAACCAGCTCCCCAGGCCAACAAATCTCTCTCTTCAGTTGACACAGTGAGTTTCATGGCTCAGCAGGGAACTTAAGCCTACACCTCCCAAGTCCCAGTCCAGTGCTATGTTGTTGCACCATCATTTCTTTCAAGGTGATTCAATTCAGTTTTTGCTTGTGGTGATTAACAGATGAGAAATTTTTCTTTAACTAATGGCACTGAGAATTTGGAGCAGGCTTCTGATTTTCAGAAGTTGACTTGTTTCTCAGGTAAGAGGCATTACTGATAAATGAATAATATGAGGACCATCTCTCACACTAGGAAACCTCTCCATCTTGGGACTGTCATAGCTGGCCTGCATATGAATAACAGAATCTGACAGAAGCCTGAAGACTGTGATGGATTAACCACTGGATAGAGCTGTCCATCCTGTTGAGACCCAGGGCTCTTCCAGAGGAGGCTAACGCGTCAGGATCTAGCAATATTGTTACAGTGCATCCTGTTGTGTTTTGTTTTTAAGAGACTCAAATAACATTTTTGCTGGTAACATGATATTTCAGACTATCGCTTCTTCTTTTGCAGGGTATTCCAGTTTGCTCCTACCTAAAAGGTAATAGTTTTCTAGTTTTGCTATTGTGAATTGTAACAGTCTAAGTATATATGCAAAATTCTCCTTCTCCTCACTCCCAGTGCTTCATTGTAATGTTTTTAATTTTCTTCAAAAAGTCTCTTGGGGAAAGTGCAGCTTGAAGTTCATACGAGGCACCTGAACATCACTACTGTGGCCTCAGCAGACACTGCCTATAGCACCCTGAACCCCCATTAAAAAAGTCTCCTTAAAAAGTATAGTCAAAGTCCTCCCAAATGCATACAAACATGTACAAAATACTCTCCAGTTCCCTCAAACACCCTCAGAACCTCTGAACTCCTCTCAAAAGCCTTTTTCCTCCATTTCTCCTTCAAGATGGTGTCAGAAAGTGACATAAAATCACTCTAGTCACCATTTTGAATGAGAAACAGAGGGAAACCAAGGTATTTGACACTTGAAAGTATGTTGTGGACCATTTAGGGTTGTCAGGGATGAAAAGTTGACCTCTGGCCTCTGCACGGTTACTAACTCCCGGCTTAAAGCCTTAGCAATCGAGCAGCAAGCTCCTCTGCTCTGAACGATAAGGCCCTCCTACACACACACATATGCTCCCAGTCAATTTCAATTGGGTTGAAACTGCAAGATTGGCAAAGTGAAGGGATCAGTGGAAATTTTCCTCACGTTGTCTGAGAATTGATTTTTCTGAGCACAGGAGCCTACTGGTTTAGCAGTAGGGTACTACAGATTTTAAGTCTCCAGAGTTACAGAGCAAAAGTGCTAAATTGTAACAGTGATATTCTTATATTTGTTTCCTTGGAGCATGATCAACTCCCCCCCTACACACATCTGCATTCACTCCCTGTGTGAATTGATGCACCTGAGGAGACTGCCTATGATGTTCAGTGGGAAAGGAAGAGAGAATGATCTTGTTCCAAGGAAACAAAGACAGCAATAGCACCATTGTTGCTATTTGCCTTCAAGCCACTTCCAACTTATGGTGATTCTATCATGGTGTACCTAGAGATTTTTAAAAAATTATGGAGGCACTGGTGGAGAAAAAGAAGGAGACCATAAGTCCTGCTCTTAATTTCAAGCAAGATTTGGGGTTTCCAAGTCAAAAACTGTGGAAACAAAAGGTATCCAGTGCCAAAACTGTCCAGGGTCAAGAATGCCATAAATCAGAGACAGATCTCAAGGAAGCTGTGGTAGCCAAATCATTAAGCAATCCAGGTTTGTAAATCCATCAGACACACTTACACAAGCCAAGCCATTGAGAGGAAGACTGAAGTTGTATTGAGTGAGAAGGCTGGTGAATGTCTCATCCTTAAATAGGCAGCAAGTTCAGCCATCATCCTGATTCTCAAGCAGTATTTAGGGAGAGATTTCCTCAGCTGTGCTTTTCTTGGTGCCTTGTTTGCAGCCTTTCACTCCATCTGCACAGGATGGTGTGAACCAGATGGCTGAGCTTCTCCCTTTATGGGGACTGAGAGGCTCCTCTTCCTGTTCTGAACAGGAGTTGACCTGCTGAACCAAAGGAGAACTTGGCTGGCTATCAGGTTTCTGTGGTGGCTGCTCCTAGGGTAGGTACAGTTCATCCTCATCATAAGACAAACTTTCAAGGGGACACCAGAGAATGACTAAAAGCCATCTGGCTAGAGGTGTGATGGGTTTAGACACACCCATATCTAACATCAAAGCCACATCATCAATAAGATGTCCACAACTGGATGGAAATATGCTAGTTTTCTATTTTTTAAAAAAAAATAAAATGTGTGGATGGAAAGTGACAAGAACCACCATGAAGCAACATTAAATGATGCAATGTAAAACGGCAGAAGGGCTATTGTAATGCTTGCTCCTGAGTACTATCTGAGGTTATTAGGGCACTTGTTCTGCTCCCTGGTATTCCAAAGAGTTGCAAGCAAAGAACAAGATAGATGACAGCTAAGGAGCAAAAATGGCACAAGACTTGCACTGATGCTAAGCATCATCTTAAAGCATACAATTGGACTTATTAGGTGGCTTATATTGCTGCTCCCACTGTATACTCAAGTGATTACACGCAGTACGACGCTTTAGACCGGTTGGGGTTATTTACACCTGCACTTGTGAATGGAGACCTGGATCCTGTAACCTTTTTGCTAAGCATTTGAGGGCAACATGATTGAACTCTGCAGTGACTTTGACACTGTTCTTTTGGCAGGTCCAACCAACATTGTCATGATGTATCTAGCCCAGTTATTTGGGAATTTTTTTAGTTGATGCAGCTTCTGGGTGTGGATAAGGTTCTTGATAAGGTTCTTGCAGTAATCTGTTCAGCCCTCATGGCTGATTAAAGCTAGGTTAAAGGGTATGGCCTAATGGATGGAAGGCATGATGAAAGCTTCCTTACATGAAGGACTAGTGCCTAATGCCCCTAAGGAGTCTGTGGAACAGCTATTTCTAATGGAAACCTCACTTGCCACCCTGATTTTTGATAACTACCATCTGTCTGCAATTACTAGTGCCTGCCATCACTAATGTATTTGATACAGATGAAGAAACTGAAACTTAAGACAAGATGGAGTGCTCCTAGTCAGCAGAAAGGCAGATTGGGGAATTCAACCTATGCTGGATGGAGTTACACTCCTGAAGAAAAAGCAGGTCCACAGTTTGGGTGGTGGTCCTGAATACAGTTCTGAGCCTGGAAGCTCAGGTTTCAGCAGTTACTAGGAGTGCATTCATACAGTTAAAGCTTGTGTGCCAGTTGTGCCTATTCCTTGAGATGTCAGATCTAACCTCTGTAACATATGCCCTAGTTACATCCTAGTTGAATTACTGATTGTGTTACATGGGTCTGCCTTTCAAGAGTGTTCAGGAACTTCAACCAGTCCAAAGTGCTGTAGCCAGATTTCTAACTGGAGCTGGATGGAGGGAACACACAACTAACTCCCTTGTTGCAACAGCTTTACAGGCTTCTGGTCTATTTCTGGGCCAAATCAAAATGCTGGTTTTGACATATATAGCTCTATACGGCTCAAGTTGAAGTTATTTGAAGGACAGTATTCTCCCTTATGAACTAGCTCATGCTTTGAAATCTGCTGGGGAGATCATTCTCTCTATCTCACTACTCTCACAGATACATCTGGTGGGAAAATGGGAAAGGGCCTTCTCAGTGGCTGTCCCCAGGTTCTGGAATTTCCTTCCCAGGGAAGTTAGATTGGCCCTCTCCCCACTTTCATTTTACAGACAAATAAAGAGTTTTCTGTTTAGATAGACACTTGATGATTGAGTACATAGGGTCTGTCCCCTCCCCCCAGAACAATGTGCTGGATCTTGCTAATTGCGCTGAGGTGTGTGTGTGCGTGCATGTTTAATGATATATGTTTTAATCCAGTTTTAATTTTTTGCTTGTTTAATCTCATTTTAACTTTTTTTATCTTGTGGATTTTCAACAATATGCTTTTTATTTTGTTGTAAGCCACTCTGAGTTCCAAACTGGGGGAGATGATGATGGTGATGGTGGTGGTAGTGACGATCATGATGCCTCATCATCATCATCATCATTGGATGCTCAAATAATAGTAATAATTGTCACGGAATGCTCATTGATGCTTTATTGATTCTGAAAGCCCTTTATCAATTTTGGCTGGCACATCAGTTATATTTATTCTCGGATAGAGATATCTTTCATACAGTGGTCAGGTACTGGTAATCTCAAGGCTAGACTATTGCAGTTCACTATAAATTTGAGCTGCTAATTGTTACTCCTGTGAATTGTCACACTGGGAGCTGGTGTAAAGAGTTTCGCATATACATTTATCTCTGGTAGTAATGCCATATTACAGTACAATTTTGGTCAGATGTTTTCTCTGGAATCAAAAAAATTACTGGCCAGCCAGTTGCAGTGTCACTAGCAATTGCTGTTTTTTTCTTCTTCTTCTTTCCTTTTCCCCCCTCAAAGACCATAAACAATTGTTACACAAAGATCTTCCTTTTTCCTATGTCTGAGAGCAAGATTGGAGATTGTATCAGTATGGAAAGATCTTAAAGAACTATCGTTAGATCAGTGGCAAACACATGTCTGGAATACTGCTCCTGTAGAAAAACTGAGAGGACAAGTTAAAAGTTCTTAAAAATGTTAATTCATTGGATCCTTTTTACAACATTCGGTTCCCATATCTGGACTTTCTCAACAACAAATCTGATGTTGCTTACCTTCAGAAGTCCTGCAAAACATTCTGGAATGGTCAGTCTCTATCTCAGACTAAAAAACACTGGGCATATTCTGGCTTGCATATTTGTTATTGTTATTTTTTAATTTTTTTAAAAAAGAAATATACTAATATTAAGACGGTATGTGATTTATTTTTTATTTATTTTTATCCAAGGATAAAAGAGTTGCTTTCAATTGTCCCATAATGTGCTCAAAGTACAATAGCCCCAGTCATTTTGGCTTCTAGTGAGACCCTATTATTCATTTTTCAGAAGTACATAGTATCTGCAAAACTCTTTTCCACCACTATGTTTAAATTGACTTTTTTCTTCTGTCAGCTTTCTTCATTATCCAGCTTTCATGTCAGTGTATATCATTAGATTTTGAGACTGATCATTAAAGGCCTATCAACCACTTGACCATTTGCTTAATTTGAGGCCTACCAGAACTTTTGTTCAAAGAATCATAGAATCATAGAGTTGGAAGAGACCCAAGGGGCCATCCAGACCAACCCCCTGCTATGTGGGAACACACATCAAAGTATTCCCAAGAGATGCCATCCAGTCTCTGCTTAAAAACTTCCAAAGAAGAAGACTCCACCACATTCCATAGAGGCAGCATATTCCACTGCTGGACACCACTGACCATCAGGTAGTTCTTCCTGAGGTTCAAGTGGAATCTCCTTTCCTGCATTGCTCCTTGTCCTAGTTTCTGGAGCAGCAGAAAATAAGCTTGGTCCCTACTCGACATGACATCCCTTCAAATATTTAAACATGGCTATCATGTCCCCTCTTAACCTTCTCTTTTGCACACTAAACATACCCAGCTCCCTATGCTGTTCTTCACAAGGCATGGTTTCCAGACCCTTCACCATTATGGTCGCCCTCCCTTGGGCACGTTACAGCTTGTTGATATTCTTCTTGAATTGAGGTGTCCAGAAATGGACACAGTATTCCAAATGAGGCCTAACCAATGCAGAATAGTGGTACCATTACCTCCCTTGATCTAAAGGCCATACTCCTATTGACGCAACCAAGAATCACATTGGCTTTCTTGGCTGCTGCATCACACTGCTGACTCATGTTCAGCTTGTGATCTACCAAGATTCCTAGATCCCTTTCACATGTACTGCTATCCAGCCATGCATCCCCCATCCTATATTTGTGGATTCCATTTTTTTCTACCTAGGTGTAGGACCTTACATTTGCCTCTGCTGAAATTCATTTTGCTAGCTTTGGCCCATCTCTCCAATCTGTCAAGGTCATTTTGAATTTTGATCCTGTCCTTTGGGGTATTAGCAACCCCTCCCAATTTGGTGTCATCTGCAAATTTGATCAGCATGCTCTCTACTCATCCAAGTCATTGCTGAAGATGTTGAATAGCCCTGGGCCCAAGACAGAACCCTGTGGCATCCCACTAGTCACTTCTCGCCAGGATGAAAAGGAGCCATTGGTGAGCACCCTTTGGGTTCAGTCGGTCAATCCACCTAACAGTAGCTCTGTCCAGCCTGCAATTTACTAACTTCTTTGCAAGAAGACATGGAATAATTTGTCAAAGGCCTTGCTGAAGTCAAGATATGCTACGTCTACAGCATTCCCTTCATCTACCAAGCTTGTGCCCCTATCGTAAAAAAAGTAGAAGATTAGTCTGGCATGACTTATTTCTGAGAAATCCATGCTGACTTTTAGTGATCACAGTATTACTTTCTAAGCAATTACAAACTGATTGTTTAATGATCTGCTGTTGTTGTGGGGCTGCTCGGCCTTTTTTGCCTTGTGGTCCCTTAGAGGTCCATTGGACATGGTGACGCCTTTAGACCTGCTTGTGGATGCTTGGAAGCCTATAAGATCTAGCTGTAGTTGGGGCCTGTTTGGCCTTCTTTGGCCACAGTGGGATCAGAGGCCTGATGGCACAAGGGGCCTTCCTTCAGATGTTAGGAGTAGTTACAAACTTATAAGACAGTCTTAACTCATATTCAGCTGAGGCTAGAAAGGAAATATAAGCTCTATCATGAGTACCTAAACGTTCCTATTCTATTCAAAATATATAGGGAATTGTAAGTCTGTAGATGTTTGTGGGAAGCTGGGATTCTGCACCTCCTTGTCCAGCCTTCCTTAGGGATTGTGAGGTAAGCAGCACCATCCCCACCACCCCAGGAGGAAAGTTTGCTTGTCTGCTTGCTCCTGGCTAAGAATCTTCCTGGGAGACTGCTGCCTGCATTGGGGACTGCATTCCTCTCAAACCAGGCCCCAGGAACCCAACTAAAGGCCACCAAGGAGCAGGAGGACCACCGGTCCCCTTCAGGAAAGGTATAAAAGTCAGGAGCCTGCTGAGACTGAGGAGAGAGAGAAGACCATCACTATCCCTCTGCAGGAGTTTTCTCCTCAAAAATAATCCTAGTAATGTGTTAAACACTTTTTTAAAAGAAATCTGTGAAGGCAGGGAATGTTCACAAAATTCACCCTTCAGTTCAGTTTAGCCTGGTAGATAATCTTTTTAGTCAATTATGAACAAAAAAAATAGAAATAACTATGAATGAATTGTATACTTCGCTCCATGTATTCGTGGATCAAATCTTGGGAAATAATGAATGTTAATTCACTCCAAAGTATGATTGGGACAACACATGGTGTTCAATGTTAAAGAAATACTGTAATACAAAAACTCAAGGCATGTAACCTACAGTTATCTTAATCTTCTGTGGAAAGGGCCTCACATCATGAGCTATTCATTTTCCGCTTCTAAACAACCTTGGTCTCTAACCACTTCTGAAAACTTTACATATCATTTATTTTTTCTCTTCCTCTTCTCTAAAAGATTATGACTACCCCACTTTAGAAAAAGGAGGAAATTATACAGCCACATGCAGTTATTATGACAAAATCTTTGGTTTAAGGAAACATCTATTTATGTCCCTGGTTAGAATGTCATCCAGTCAAAGCTCAACATTTTCTTTAGGGTGTGTGTGTTTCTTTTAATAGAAATCAACAGTACTATTCTAAAGGAAACTATAATTTTTTCCTGTACTTATTTTGTTAATGTGCTTGTGGATTTGAACATCCCAGCATCATACATGTTTTCTCTAAACTCTTTTTTAAAGTTAAAAAATCAAAGTCGTATCAGAAACTATGGAACAAAGCTGTGGAGAATTGTCAAGGTCAGCAACACAAGAAGAGACATGCTAGATCAGACCAATGGCCTATTTAGGACAGCAACATATTCCCACGGTGGCCAATCATACGTACATGAGTAGTTCACCTGCAGGACATGAGCACAATAGCACTTTTCCATACATGTGCTCCAACAATTACTATTCAAAAATGCTACCTCAGATACCAAGGGTAATATTCACTATTGTGATCCACTGATAGCTTTCTCCATCACTGTCCAATTTCATTCTAAAGCTGTCCAAGTTGAAGCCATCACTTCATGATTATTTTATTATTTTTTTACAGTGTTTTCCCAAAAGAAACAGTAAGTTTTGCTGTGTTTTCAGAAGACCCATTCCCATATTACACTATACATCTGTTCACACAGTAGGAACACATGGAATCACAAAATTGTTCAAAGGTTCATGACAATCTCTTTACCCTAAATCAGTTCAAGTCTACAGTGTGCTCAGGTGTGCAGCTGTCCTTTGCAACAATGAACAAATATATATTTCTGTGACTTGATGATAACATGTTTATTGTATGTAAGCTCTAAGTATACCTCCTTGCAGATTACATGGCGCTCAGTCCTTTTTGTCCTTAAGCAGCTGCCTTAGGAAATCCTGGGGAAGACTTCTGTGTGTGAAAGATAATCCTGAGGGAAAGTGCAGGATCTGAGAGAAGAGAGAGATTGAGGATTGCTCAGGGAGTATACTTGAGGGAAAATCACAGAATACAGGAGACTGTGGAAGACAAAACTGGATTTATGAGTAGCTTAAAAAAAACAAAACAGAACAAAACTACTAGATCAGAAAACTGGACAGTGTACACATGTTGCATGCAGTGTGTGAAAATTTGTACAGCCACCCCCAATTTACGTCTCTTTTTCTGTATTCTCTATAAATAATCATTGTGTATGAAGCATGATGCTATATCATATTACTGTGCATTTTACCCTGTCCTTCTTTGGGCAGTGGAACCTTGTGGGAGAAGATCAAAGATCACTTGATTTACACAATTAGGCAGAAGGGTTTCTGGCTGCGAGAATCAACAGCAAGGGAAACCATAAAGGATTTGCTGAAGGGCAGCAGGAGAGAGCAGGATACATGAACTAAAACAATCAGGCACAAACTCCTGTTTAAGTGTGTCGATCTTTTTATCGTTTCACACTCAAATCCATCGTCCCTGCTTCTGCAGCCCCATTTCTTCTTCATATTTTTAATTTGTATTGGAATTTTAAGATTTACGTACAAAGAAAGAAAAGCAAAAAAAGAAAAATCAGTGAATATACAGGATATGAACAATAAACTAGGCACACACATTTCAAAAATGGTTTCTTGAAGCTGATTATAAAAGTACGCATTCATATGTGACTAAAAATAGCAAGTTATTCTGACCATTGAATGTGAATGTTTATCTTCCCAGATTTGGAATATATGTCTCTTGGAAAGAGTAAGAGCATGCAGGATCCAAAGAAGGTGACCGATAGTTAAATTTTATGTCAGAGGGATATAATTTAAAAGAATATATACACATACAGATACATGTACTAATGCCAGAGGTTTTTCTAATACAAAATTAATCCATTGTAATACCAGAAAAGATTAATCACTGAACACACATCATATACCACAAGCAAGCATTATTTGTATTATTTCAATTAACATTTACTTCAAATATAAGATTCCTTTCTAAAGTGGCATAATAGTGTCCACATATACACATACATATGGTAATTTTTTTTCTATAAAAACAGTTCTAAAACCACCGTCAGTCACAAAATCAACTAAAAGCAATCGGAATAGTCATCCTAATTTTAAAAACCAAAGGTCAAACTAAAATAGCACTGCCTTCACTGTCCAAGGAAACTCAAAAGAGTTTGACCTACCTTGGGAAATCGTGACCAACCTTGGGAAATATTTCCCCAGTCAGAGTGCTGCTCCTTGAAGCCATTAATCTACACTGAGGATCTCAGGCCATTTCCGCACTACATTGTTATAGTGCTATTATTCCACTTTCAGCATCTTATGGAATCCTGCAGTTTGCAGTTTGAGGATGGACATTTAGAAGTCTCAGCCAGAGAGCTATTTGGCCTCAGTAAACTACAACTCCTAAAACTCCACAGGACGTTGAATGCGGAATAATAGCCTGTGCAGTGCGGAATTGGCCTTAGATTTTGGGCAGGCTGGTATGGCAGTAGGCGGTCTTTAAGACATCATGGCCCCAAGCCATTTAGCACTTTATAGGTCAAGAACTGATCTTGGAAAGAAATTGGAAGCCAGTGCTGGTCTTGTAAGAAGTGACAATAGTTTGGTCACTTCATTTTGCAACAGTTGCAGCTTCCAAACACTTTTCATGAGTATTTGCTTGTAGAATGCATCGTTTGTCACCCTGTGGACACCCCATGAATTTTGTAGGGTTTTCTTAGGCAAGGAACATTCAAGGTTGTTTTTCAAGTCCTTCATCTGAAATAGAGCCTATCACCCACTCTTCAGTATTGGTCTACCATCCAAGTATTAACCTGGGCTGACCCTGCTTAGCTTCTAATATCGGACAGGATGTGGTGCCATTAGGTATACTGGTCTAATTGAGAGGCAATTAAGTCATAAACCACTGTGGCCACATTTACCCTCACTTAGGAAAGGGTGTAGCTGGTGCACCAACTGAAGATGGGAAGAGGCGTTCCTGATCACAAAATCCACTTGGCCTTCCAACAGCAGTGTGGGGTTGAAGAGCTCCCTCCAAGATATAGACCTATTATTTCAGAGGGAATAAAATTCCATCAACAGGTTGTAATCCAAGTCCCTGGTTAGCTTTCTACTGGCCAATGGAACTTCCATCTTATCTGGACTGGTCCGCAGTGTATTCATCCACATCTAATCCTTCACTACATTTTGAAGACTGGGCACTTTTCCACTGGTTGATTTGCACAGTTTCACAATATAGCTTTTCCCACTCAATACTAAAGTCATCAACAGCAAATTTAATTCTTGTCAAGAAATATTTATAAATTTTATTTATTGGTTTTGGATGGTCTGCAGACATAATTAAGGTTTCTAACACAACAAGGGTGGTAGGGCAATCAAAGCTCACACGTAAACATCAAATGATGTTGCAATTATAATATTGTCATAATATATCCTCATGTGGAGCTTCAGATACCATTGCGAAGTTATGTGTGTGTATGGCCAGAATTCTGTTAATGACATTCTGAGGAAGGAACTTGCAAAACAGGTGACTTGACGATATGTGTGTGTGTGTATGTATACATGCACACGCACACGCACACACTCTTTTATGGTCACTGTGAAAAATGATATCCACCACCTTTACTGACAACAACCTCCTGATCTTGGGGTCCCTTCACAGATGGGGGAGGGCAGAGCCCACCTGTCTGAGGTCATACCCAGAAAAAAAGGTATCCTCCTTGATATCTTAGGGGTCTTCCACAGGTCTAAAATGATGACATTATCTCCAGGAATCTGGCTGCAGAAACAAGTCATGGTTGTTAAAGATGTTACCCCACATTGAGGTGTTAGTACAGAAGATTTATAAAAGAGTTTCTTCACAAACTGCAGTTCCCATCATGCCTACCCAGAATTGGCAATTTAAGCAATGATGAGACCTGCAATCTAACAATGCCTAGAGTCCCACACAATTCTGTTCAGCATCATGTAGGTTTCGTAAACTATGTCAGTATTCCCTCCAAACTATACCACAGTCAACAAATAAATTACAGGGTAATAGTAGCTTGGGAAATGCCAAGACAACCTGAGTAATCCATTTGATGTGAAGTGGGAGTGCAAAAACTGCTTGCACACTATGTGAGCTGACCACCAGGGAAACAGCAATCGGTTTGTGAATGCTACCTTAAATGACCCACGTGGAATTTTTAAATCAAGCAATAATATGGATTGGGTTCATCCAGCCATACTTCTCAGATCACTACCCTTTTAATCACCTAAAATGAAATGGTTGGTATTGTTGTGCAATATGGATGGCCATGTTCTAACTGCAGGAATGTGAATTCGCCTGAAGGAATGAAAGGGAGAAGGAGATAGGAAGTTTGCTTCTCGCTCAGCAAAGTGCCTCATTAGTGCTTCTTGGCACATTATTTCTCCTCTGTTGCTTCTTGTGTTACTTTGATGAAGAACAAATAAAAAACAGCTCCTCTGCTGCAAGGCTACATGACATTCTGCTGTGCAGCTGTGTCTCAAGAGCACTAAACTGCCCATTTGGCCCCTTTTAAGTCTAACAATGCCAGCTGTTATTAATGAACCTAGACTCACACGTTGCTGTGCACTGTTTTAATATATTTGAAGAACAGCAAAGACAAACCACCTGAATAAACATATTCCATTCATACTAGAAACCTATACTGTGGTCCTCATCAACTTTTAGAGGATTTGAATATATTGTTCTTCCTGATGCAATGTGGGTGAGGCCTCAATGTATCATCGTATGGATAGGAATATGAAGCACTAAATTCAGGTAAGGTCATTCAACTAAATGATTACAGAAGATTCAATAATAGGAGGGGGCAGAACGTGGAATGAAGAAGTAAATCTGTATTAACCACATAAATTGTAATGTTTACATGCTGTACACAGCCTATCTAACTAGCATTAATACCAAGGAATGATTAACACATTATGCTCATTACATGCATTCCTGATGTGTTTTAAGTATATGAGATTCTGGAGAATTTTATTTGGTCTATAAGTGAACTCATTCACATATTCCTGACTACTACGTGGATCAGAACACAGATATCCTCCAGATTTTGCACTTCTCTGAATTTTTCTGTGAAGTTCCCAAGATGCATACAAACATGCATAATATGAAAAGTTGTATATCTTATGAAACCTTGTATACTAGATGAAAAATGTTAATAAAGGTTATACATAAACATGAATATATTTGGGGGAAACAGTTTAAAATGTGCATACTGGTGAATGTTGTACGCAAAATGTTCAGGAACACTGTGTTACCCTAAAATTCTGGGGTACCTTGAGGGCCTCCAGGAGTACCTGTGCCTCAGCAAAAGATGGGGAATTAATTGGCTCAAATTAGGAGACTTGCAAGAGATGGGGTAACATAGCGAGATCTTTTCACCAATGTTAATGGGGATCTTGCAGAAAGAACCAGCCAGAGATGCAAAAGTAAACTAAAATGTGTTTTATTGGGGGAATTCAATCACACATACATACAAGATTCAGATATTCATGCATTCACACAAGAGCTATCTGAAGGAAGGGAGGAAAGATTGATAGCAACATTTCAGGGAATGGGTGATATTTACCAATCCAAAAGAGTAGTGAAGAAAAAGGGATAAGGCTTAGACATGTGTCTAAGGTCTGTACAAATCAGGATTCAAAGTGACAGAGTGACATTCAGCAATTGATGTACTTCTTCTCGGCTAGTCAAAATGTAGGCTTAAGTACTATTTTTCTACCTGGAAGGTGAATATGTTAATGCTTGCCTAGCAATATGGACAATGGAGTCCAGAATGAACTGATGGCATATAGGTGACAAAGAATTAATGGCTGATTTGATAGTTTTGTGCTATAGCATAGGCATGAGGGTAAAGCAAGAGACTCTGAAGGTGGGGGATAACAGGAATATGATAATCGACATTTCCATGTGAACACTGGAGACTTATTGTCTCAGCAGAAGCTAGCTGGAAGCTTGTTAGCACTTGAAAGCATCTGGTGACCTGCCTATGATCTGGCTATGCTTGCGAGGAATCCCCTGGTCTGGTTTACATGTCCTTGCCTCTTTTCCAGCAATGTTTCCATCCATATCAGTATATCAATTTATTAATTGAACCATATCAAAGTGTATGGCTACTAACAGCTGTGTACGAAAATAAATATGTATTTTCAAAAGTTGGCAGAATGAGAAACTTGAACACAGGAGCCTTTTCTGACTGTTCTATCTGTAACTTGTTACCATAATGGCAATGTCTCTCACATGCAAAACTATGCCAATCTATCCCACGTTTTGTTTCTTTGTTGATGAAGTTGTATTCAAATTTAATAAAATGGAGAAGGAGTGGGAGGTTGGACTTATTAAACATGTGTGGAGGAAGGAGTAGGAAGAGGAAATAGGGCTTACTAAATATATGTGAATCTGATACTGATACAGATCAGATACAGATCAATTCAAATGTCCCTTAAGCAAATGAGAAGTTCATTTCACAGTTGTAAGGAGAATGAATTGCATTCTTTTGAATATGAGAAAAACACTTTTCAGAATATCCAGTTTCATTTTTGTGACACAAGCATCTTTTCAGTGATTTAGGCAGTTTTTTAACTCTCTTTATTATCATTCTCAGCTCATCCCTAAGGGTTCCCATGCTTTGTAGATTAAGAGTGTACATCATTAAAAGGAGACACACATATTTTTCATCTCATATACACAATCATAAACTATACCCTGCTGCTCAAAACAGATGGAATGGTGAAACAGATGTAGGCAACCACTTCAAACATGTCTTAATCCACAACACAAGCCTGTCCTTCTCCTCCTATACTTAAACACACTTTGTAGTTCCAAGAATAACCACAGGTGGATTCATGCAGACTTCCAGATTCAGATGCTAGAAAGATACTTCTGTGTCACTTAGTTCAACGTCCTGCCTTAAGTTGGAATGCCCCATATCTAATGCATCTTTAATGTATACCAAGACAGCTTTCAGGAAGAATCATCTCAGAAAGGAACAGGATGCATATGAAGTATCAACAAATAGCTCTCTCACTTCTTGGTAGTTTTCCTTCATTGTGTGAATTAAAACTACACTGGTCTTTCTGTCCAGCTTGGAGCCAAAGCTCATACAACTTTTATGATGTAGTTTGGTGCAAGGCAGCTGTTTCTATTTAGTAAAAAGCTGATGATGTCATGCCAAATCACACACATGACAGTGGGTGGAGCAAAGCTGTAGCACCTGATACCCATTGTGGTCAATAGTAGGTTTTCTCCTATTATAAATAATGGACATGGACAGTAAATTCTAACCAGGCAGTTTCAGCTAACAAATTTATTAAAAGTTTACTAATGAATTTTACAATTACACATGCATTAGAGAGCCTAGATCTTAACTAGCTAACAAAAAGATTAGTTAACTCACCATCTTCTTGGAAAAGAGGCAAAGCATGGTCAGAGCGAAGAAGGTGGAAGCAAAAATAACAAAGAGAGCAAAGGAAGAGGTCTGAGAAGTGTGGTCTTTTATGTAAGGCCAATGACCCCAGGGTCTATCCTGGGTTACATGGTCTGGTCACCTAGTTATCATAAGCATGCATTTAAATAACACAAAGCGCAAGACTGAGGCTTTAGATAAGAAGGCAGAAGGCTTTGACAAGCAAAAAAAGAGAGAAACTCTATGTTAGCTAAGCCCCACTTGCCCTAGAACAAGAGAAACGAGAGAGAATGCCACAATTTTCCAACAGTATCCAACATGTGGACACTGTCTAGATGACAATAGTAGCATCAAGTGATAGTAGTCATGGCTGGAAATCACTAATGTGGTTACAGATGTGTAACCTTGAGTAACACATCCATAACTAGTTCATATCCACAGTCCTCGTGTATTCATGAGCGTGGCACTATTGCCATAAACATAAAGTCCTTCAGTCCTGCTTTACCAAGCAGCAGCCATTGGGGCAAAACAGAAATCTGTTTGCTATTGATTGGGGCACAGCATACTGCCATTTGCATCCCCCTTCTGCCAGTTGTGTCCAAAAGGGTTGTGACAAGGATCCTACTTCTGATTGTCACACTGGAGATTGTTGGAGGGAGTCAGTGGAAATGTCAGTATGCTGCAACAAGAGAACAGACTTCCACTGCTCACAGCAACTGCTGCAGTAGTGCAGGATCTTGGAGCTTATTGTCATTGGTAGTAAGACTGTATGCCACTCTTGAAGTTTAGCTGCAGCAAATCTATGGCCACTTCCTGTTTGTTTGTCCATACCTACTCTTCCTGCATTATATATGCACTCCTTTGTGGAGTCTTTCTCTTCTCCTCCTTGCCTCCATGAGGCATGTGGCTTTTAGAGCTGTCTCTCTGGACGAGATGTTCCAGCTCTCCTGAAACCTTATAATTCCTGACTTTTCCTATTTTCTTCAAGACAATGAACCTGTGTTGATTATGTACAAGTGTCTGTAAGTAAAAATACTTTTATATAGTTTATAGAAAAGACTTTGCTTGTTTTCTTTTTCTGCTAGATTATTTTTTGGGAGGACAGAGTGTGGGCTGGTTAAAGTGTTTAACTTCTGCCTAGTATACTCTGCTAGAGAGATCCACATTTCCCAACACAGGACTGGAAGGAAGCATCAGGCTAGGAGGCCAAGGTCCCTGATTGGCCATAAAGATTTAAAAGTAAGGCACTTTTTTCAACTGGAATTTTCAGTCAGGAATGTGTCTGTGCACACTTGAGTGCAGTGAGAATCTCTAATTAAATTTATAAATTGAGAAACTTGCATTGCAGAAGAAACGTTGCTCTTACTGATAGAGACACATTCAGCACTGGTCATAGGAAACTTAACTCCTTTGCCCCTTCCACAATGCCTGTAAGGCACACAGTCAGTAATGTGATTTTACTGTACTGTCTCCTTGCAATGTTGTGTGTGTGTGTGTGTGTGTGTGTGTGTGTGTGTGTGTTTAAAGGTGAATATGCACTGTCACTTTAAAGATTACATATCATGGAAGTGTTCTTGTTCAGTGATTTCCCATGCACCCTGAGAATTTGCATTGCTCGAGGTGGTCTGTACTTTGAAGAACTTTTAAATCACAGCTGAGCTATCCCTTACAAAGATTTTTACATCACTGGGTAACTGCTCTCCCTTTGAGAGTTTTCATGTTATTGTACAGTTCCCCCTTTGAAGATTTACATACTGATGAAGAAATGCCTTTGAAGATGGAGGCATTTTGAGTGGTAGGAAAATTGTGTGTGAGAGAGCATGCATGTGCATGTGTGGATATAAAGATAGGCAGCCTGTCCAAAAAAAGTTTTCATCATCAGAATATCCACCTCTGGAAAGAGCCATCAATTATTACATATGATTAGCATATAATTAAAAACAGAGTCAGGAAATAAAGAAAAAAACTTATATGAATATATTTTATATAAATCAGAAGGATCAATGTATAACAAATCCACATAGGAAGTTGGTAAATTCATGATCCATACAGTTTTGATCCATGCACTCCATGATCCACACCTTACAGTCACAATACTATCCATGTGATGATGAGTTTGGAATAAATCTTTGCATTGGTAGAGGACTGATAACCACTAGTATAAATGAGTCAATACTTGAACAAAGTCCAGATGTGTTTTGGTAGAGCTGTCCTCTTCAGTGGTCAATATTGAATTCATTTATTTTTATAATTTTTCTAATTCTTTCCACCAGTCAGAACCCAAAATGCCATTCTAAAGTTTCTCACTTAAGAGGAATATGAATGCCTAGACCAGTGGTTCTCAACCTGTGGGTCCCCAGATGTTTCTAGACTTCAGCTCTCAGAAGCCCTGAGCATTGTCCATAGTGGCTGGGGCTTCTGGGAGCTGAAGTCCACAAACATCTGGGGACCCACAGGTTGAGAACCATTGGCCTAGACTATGGATTGTGATGGCAAGAGGCATTCTTATTCCTGTTCCAATGCACATTATGTCATTGTTGTTGTGTGCCTTCAAATCATTTCTGACTTATGGCAACCCTAAGGTGAATCTATTGTGGGATTTTCTGAGGCTAAGTGTTCTGTGCTGGCAGCCTGCTAAGGCTTCAGAGTTGTGTAATCAGCAGTAACTAGCAAACAGCATTTATTAAAGCAGTCCAGAGCAACTGAGTCTGAATTTGCTAAGAGTCCAGTGAAAGAATGTCCAGGGCCAGAATCTATAGTCCAGGCAAAGGTCCAAGGTCTGAAGAACATGAGCAGAGAATGCAGGAGTCAGCAAGGCTGTCACCACCAATGGAGTCAGTAGATACCAGCAGCTTTCCACCATCCTGACCTCTGATTATATAGCCTCAGCATCCTGGTCACCTGTGGCCTAATTAATGTGGTCTGTCTTTCCACCTGCACTGGCTGCCGTAAGTACTGTCCTTCTCATGTCTCCAGGGGGTGGCTGTTAGGAAGAGTCCTGTCTGAGTCCTGGGGCAGAGGCATGACACTAAGAGTGTGTGATGTGCCTGAAGCCACCCAGTGGGTTTCCGTGACCAAGCACGGAACTGAACCCTGTTCTCTACAGTTGTAGTCCAATAGTCAAACCACCAAACCATGCTGGCTCAATAATGTACACATTATATGTCAGTACAAATCCCAACTTTCCCCTTCCTTCCCTCTCACAGAGTCACCTTGAGCCAATTGTAGCTTCTCAGGCTAACCTACAGAGTCGTTCATAGAACAAAAATAGGGTGGCGAAAAATAATATGCAATACTTTTAGATGCAGGAAATAAATGGAAGGTAGTTAGGAAAGTTATAGTTGGCAAAACCATGATTTTAATAAATACATTCATTACAATCAACTTGTAGAATGTTTCATGATACAATTCACAATGACCTGAAGGCAAGTCTCACAGAACTCATTGACACTTACATCTGAGGAAATATGTGTATGACTGCATTGTTAATAAAAATGGAACATAGTTCTTCAGAAAAAAAAAATTCTGTCAAAGTAAGTGGTGTAAGGGAATCTTCCCCCTTCCCCATTTGTTTTCAAGAACGAAGGCATGAGTGAACTGAAGAAAACAATTTATTTCATTATACATCGACTGAGATGTCAACATCTGAGCAATCTGGAACTAAATCATACATACACCTTATCACTTATAGCAGTTTTGGAAAATCTACCTAGCAGCAGCATACAACAAAATGTAGGAGTACACTAGATACATTTTAGTTAATCATGAAACAACCACCAGTAATATATAATGGAAAATTACACCAAGTGAAAAAGATTCATGTTGAACATTTCATCTGTTATTATTTAGAGAAAGTGCCAGTTAGTCAAATCCATTCCAATGATGTGCAATTTTGAAATATCTCATATTTTCAGTGTACTCCAGAAATATATAATTTGTTTGTCCTTGAGATTCTTAAGATCTTAATAACTCTACAGCTTTTCTGTAATTTTCCAACCAAATTTTCCATGGTTGAGAATACTCTTCTTAACATGGCATTACCTTACTTTAGCCTCATGGTATTTCTCTGTTTTTTTCCAAATCAATCCCCCCTTTGATCCTCAAAGAGACAGTAAAATCTCTACCAGTGCTTGATGCTTACATGTTACAAATTTCTTTATTAAATTGTACAGCATTGCCATACTCAGGTGATAAGTAAATCAAAAGGAAGAGAGTGTAGAGAGAAAACCAGTAAAACTAAATCTTAAATATAAGGTTGATGCCCATTTCAAGAAAAAAAAATCAGAATGGAAGGAAATAGAAACATTTAAATCACAGATCTTATCTACAATATTAATTCTATTTTAGGGAATTTGCAGATGGTGGAGCTATATCTATGTAAGAAAGCGAGACTGCGAGAACTCCTGAAGCATACTTCTGGGGAGGGGGGTGATGCAGGTGAATCACACACTCTCAAGGAAAGTTCTTAACTCGCAGGACTCTCTGATTTTTGCAAAGTGCATTTATTTAACATGTGATGTTCTATTCCGTAGCTAGAACAGACAGCCACAGTTTGCTTTTGCCTGAGTCTGCTAGGAAAAGCAAAACTCCACCCTTTCTTTCCTCTCCTTTCTAATGAGTTAACTAAATGCAAACCACTTCTGCACTTTGAACTCAGTTTCTACCAGCTGAAGTAAACTGAAGGCAAGATGGGAAATTGGAAGGAGAAGAGAGAAACTGTGAAAATTTAAAAGCAGCTGAAAAGTGGTATGAAAGAGAATTTGTTGGGACTGTCCTTGCCAAATTAGAACAGCTGAAAGAGAAATTGTCTGACCGCTCCCCTGTTGTGCACCTGACTTTTGTTTTAGTGATTGCTAGCTGAATTGCATTGTCTCCTGTTTGAATGACCTCTGGCTATACCTTATGTTTAGCTAAAAATATATTGGAGCAATTGAATAAGCTGAGGACAAAAGTGGAAATTGGGAGAAGAGAAAAACCAGAAATTGGGAAGGCAGAGGAATTATCACTGCCAAATGTGGACCATTGGAGGGTATGTGACTCTGTTGGCTTTTTAGTTGTGGGTCCTTTGCATCAGGGATTTCTTTTTTTTATTATCTTATTAAAACAAAAAAAAATGTAGTTTGGTCTTTTAAAATGGAGGCAGATACACGAAGTATGGTACACACACAATAAAGTTTATCAAGTCCTAGGGATTATTTGATTACTCATACTAACTTATAATGACATGGTAAGAATTTCTAAGAAACAGAAGAACTGTCTTGCTGTATAAAATCGAGATTAATGTAATTCAGAATATTCTGCTTCCAAGAGTGACTGTTAGTTTCAGAAGTTCATTGTTTGTGTTCTAAACCAGGAGTGGACATAGTACCTCTGGAAACTGCTACATCTTAGTTTGGTGTTTGTGCACAGGTTATTCTTTTTTAAAAAAAAATATTGAATTTCCTGAATAATTTTACTTATGTCTTTTGCATGGTACCTTCCAATGAAGTGCAATTTTGAAATATCTCGTATTTTTATATGATCTCTCTCTCTCTCTCTCTCTCTCTCTCTCATATATATGATGGGGTTATTATTAGCACTGTAAAGTCAAATCTTTCCTTGTGAGCTTCTTGGCTGGGTGAGATCATCCATTTTACTGATCCAAAAAGGTGAAACAGCAGCCAAAAAAAACAGAAGCATGAAACAGAAAGTGAATATTTGCATAATCCATGTAATCGGCAAAATTACTAGTTTAGATCAGAAAATCAAAAAAGCGAGATTTTAACTACAAGTTTAGATTTAAAATTATGTGCTTCATAATGGTATAGTCCTCACTGTACATATCCATAGTGCTGTAGCCTACCTTGAGTTGGTTTATTTTATACCACGCAGATGGAAAAAAATAGTTCTCTTATTTACTTGTTTCTATTAGAGCATTCACCAGTGGAATTAATGCCCTCTTGCTCCCTTACACACACCCCAATTCACATTCCAGATCTGCTCTAGATGGTAAGGATGCTCTCTTGAGTAGATTTGGTTGGGTGCATGAAAAGAAGTAGAAGAGAAGACTCTACAGGAATAGATCTCCTTTCATTATATTGAAAATAGCTTTATATATTTGTTTCACTTACCAGAGATCTTATAAACAACAGCCAGCATGAGTTTTAAGATCTTGGAACGGTGGAGAGGAACGTTTCTCTTGATCCCACCATTATCACAGATACATTGGGTGAGGACACAGGAGAGAGTCCTCTCAGTGGCTTCTCTGAAAAGAGTGCCACCAACAGGAACTCTTTTCCATTAGAGGTTCCGTTGGCTGCTCTCTGCTCTCTTCCTGCCACCAAGCAAAGACCTTTTTATTTCTCAGGCCTTTGCTGTTTCAATTATGAGGCGGATGGGTGGTTTTGAATGTGGTGTGCTGTAGTTTTAACATTTTATCTTTTAATTATATCTTAAAAGTATATTGAACTCTATTACCTATGTGCTTTTTACATGGAATCCCCTGTTTGTGATTTTTTTAAAAAATGATGAATACAATTTTAACTGCTTTGAGTCCTTTCTTGGGAGAAAAGTGGGGTATAAATAAATTAAAATGAATTTCTCTATGCATTCTTTAATTGCAAATATTATAGCCCAAATCCTGTTGGGGCACTAGGCTACTATAAGTATTTTGCAAATGTTGCTGTGCTTTCCCAGAGATCATGTAAGTGTGGTCCTTTGTGGAGCCTTTCGTTCAGTATGTACACATACAGAGACAGCTGTCTTTCACATCTTTCATTTGATGGGTGGGAAGCTAATTGACAACTGTGTAATGTTCAAAACCAAAGCATCAATTGCATGACAGTTTCACTGTGACGGGATCCAGCTTTCACATTTCTGCTATGCTAAAGGAGCCAGCATGGTGTGGTGGTTTGGATGCTGGATCATAACCACGGAGACCAAGGTTCAATTCCCTGCTTGACCACAGAAACCCACAGGGTGACCATGGGTGTTTCATACACTCTCAGCCCCAGAAAACTCCGTGATAGTTGCACCTTAGGGTTGTTGCAATAACAGCATAGCCCATGTGACAGCACTGCCAGAAAGCAAACTGATAACAAACCCCACTCTATGCTGGTCTGTTGGAAAGTTCTCTGCCCGCATAAACAAAGTACAGTGCCCCCAAAAGGCTGGAAAATTTATTAGAGCTCCATCAGGTTAAATGATAGTTTATTACATAATGAGGTAATAATTGGAAAAGCAAAAGAGGAAATAAAATTTTTCATAGAGAATAATGTGGATAAAGGACAATCAGTGCAGACAGTTTGGGAAACAAGTAAAGCAGTAATGAGAGGGTTTTTTATAAGTCAGCAAGCTTGGATCAGTAAACGTAAAAAACAGAAAGAAAAACAAATACAAGAAAAACTTCAAGAAAAAGAAGGAGAATTAAAAAAGAAACCTCAGGATAAGAAGATTCAGAAGGAAATAAAAGTACTACAAAATCAACTAGCAGCATTGGCGGTAGAAGAAATTGATAAAAAGTTGAAATTTGTAAAACAAAGAAATTTTGAACAAGCTAACAAACCAGGAAGGTGGTTAGCATATAAAGTGAGAAAAGAGAGGGAAAAACGTAATATTAGTAGAATTAGAGAAGGACAGAATATATATTGTCAACAAACGAAAATAAAAAAAGTTTTTGTAGATTACTTTGAGGAATTGTATAGAAATGGAGTGGGTACATTAGAACAAGGAAAGAAAATTGTTAATTATCTACAACAAAGTGAAATTAATAAAATAACAGAAAGTCAAAGAAATGAATTAGATAAACCAATCACGAGTCAGGAAATAAGAGAGGCAATTAAAAGTGTAAAGATAGGGAAAGTTCCCGGGCCAGATGGATTTTCAGTATTATATTATAAGATATTTCAAGATTTGTTTATACCTCTACTAGTTCAGGTTTTAAATTCTATTAAACAATGAGATTTCCCAAATTCATGGAAAGAATCGAATATTCCATTAATTCCAAAGGAGGGGAAAGATAAAGAAGATAAGAGAAATTATAGGCCGATTTCCCTTTTGAATATTGATTATAAAATTTTTGCTTTGATTTTAGCAGGTAGATTGAAGAAGATACTGACTAATTGGATTCAAGATGAACAAAATGGTTTTTTGCCTGGAAGGTATTTAAGAAATAATATTAGGGTAGTATTGGATAGTATTGAATATTATCAAAAATTTAATCAAAAAGAAGTAGCTTTAATTTTTTTGGACGCAGAAAAAGCGTTTGATAACGTAAATTGGGAATTTATGTTAGAATTGGTAAGTATGATTGGTATGGGTGAAAGATTTAAAGATTGGATTAAAGCAATTTATACAGAACAAAAAGCATGTTTAATAGTAAATGGGGAAAGATCAAAACAATTTAGGATAAGGAAGGGTACAAGACAGGGATGTCCCCTTTCTCCATTACTTTTTATAATGTATTTGGAAATTCTGATTAATAGAATAAGGAATAATAAGGAAATTAAGGGAATAAAAATAAGGGAACATGAGTTTAAGATTCAGGCCTATGCGGATGATATAGTGATAATTTTAGAAGATCCGCTTACAAGTATTATAAAATTGATGGGAATTTTAGAACAATTTGGGGAAGTAGCAGGATTTAAAATAAATAAAGAAAAATCATTGATAACTACCAAGAATATGACGCATTTGCAAGAAAAAGAATTAATAGAAAAATCGGAGTTTAAAATATCAAAAAAAATTAGATATTTAGGTGTACCATTAACAAAAAATAATTCGGATTTATTTGATAATAATTATAAAAAAGTACGGAGTGAAATTGGAAGTGATTTAGAGAAATGGAAAAAATTAAATTTATCATTGTTAGGGAGAATTTCAGTGATTAAAATGAATATTTTACCAAAAATGATGTTTCTGTTTCAGAATATACCTATTATTATGAATGAAAAACCGTTTAGGGCGGGAAAGAGATTTAAGTAAATTTATTTGGAACGGGAGGAAGCCAAGAATTAAAATGAAATATTTAAAGGAAGTGAGGGAGAAAGGGGGATTAAATATGCCTGATTTAAAGCTATATTATGAAGCATCTGTATTAATTTGGTTAAAAGAATGGGTAACATTAAGTAATTCGAAAATGTTGAATTTAGAAGGTTTTAACCTTTATTTCGGTTGGCATGCATATCTTTGGTATGAAAAACAGAAAAATAATAAGATATTCATGGATCATTTGATTAGGAAATCAATATTGAGGATATGGATAAAAGTAAGAAATAAATTATATATAAAATTACCGTATTGGGTTTCTCCACATGAAGCTTTTTACCGTTTGGAAAAAATTAAAACTAAAAATTGGATAACTTATAAAGACATACTTAAGAAAGTAGGGACGGATATTGTGTTGAAGAGTAAGGAAGAATTAATTCGAGAAGGTTTTGAGACACATTGGTTACTTCATGTACAATTGAGAGAAAAATTTAAGATAGATATAAAAGAGAAAGGAATCTCATTGGAGGATAATGAATTAGATGTAATAATGAAAGCAGGAGTTAAAAGACCCCTCAGTCAAGTTTATAAATTGCTTTTGAATTTAGAATTAGAGAAAGATGTAATTAAAATTAATATGATAAAATGGGCACAAGATATTGGTCGTCCAATAGGATTACAAGAATGGGAGAATGTATGGAAAAAAAATAAGAATTTACAAAATGTTATAATTTGAAGGAAAAATTTTTTAAGCAATATTATAGATGGTATCTCACACCATTGCAAATTTCGAAAATGCATAAGGGTAAAACTAATAAGTGTTGGAAATGTCAAGAGATAGGTAATTATTTTCATATGTGGTGGAGATGTAAGAAAGCTAAAGAATATTGGATTCAGATACATCAACATATAGAAGAATATTTAAAGGTTAAATTTATAATGAAGCCAGAGATATATTTATTAAATATAGTGAATGGGATAGATTTGAAGATAAGGAATAAATATTCAAGAATATTATATGATATGATTTATGCAGCGAGAATGGTCTATGCAAAATATTGGAAAAATACTCAAATCCCAATATTAGAGGATTGGATAGTTATATGAATTAGCAATAATGGATAAGTTAACTTTAAAATTACAAAATAAAACTAATGTTACATTTAATCAAGAATGGGAAATATTGGATGCTATGTGGATAGAGAAATGGGGAGAAAATGCCTTGATGGTATTATATGATTAAATTGATGAGGGGAGAGAAGAAATTAGAGAGAGAGAAGAAGGGATATAGGTTTAAAAGATATAACAATATTCTGTTACATATAAATATAAACTAGTTACATAAGGAAATAGCTAAAAGATAAGGAAGCAGAAGAGAGAAAGGAAATATGTTAAAAGATATACGTTTAGTTAGAGAATAAGGAAACAAAGCTGAGTAAGGTAATTGCAGTAAGAAGTTTAAAGAAGCTGAAAACAGAAAGCAGGATAAGAAAAAGAGATTGCATTAGTAGCACCCAATGATTTTTGAAAAGAAGTCAAATTAGGTAACTTAAGTTGTAGAGGGTTTTTTTGTGTTTTTCTTTTAGGTAGGATATATGTTTAGATGAAAGTAGAGTAGGAATAGTAATTGTCTGTTTATATGTGTATTTGTATATGTATATATTTAGTTAAATGTTTAGATTGTTGGTCTGTCATACAAAATAAATTTATTTTAATATATTAAAAAAAAATTAAAAAAAAGAAAAAAAAGAAAATTTATTAGAGCTCCATCAAACTTCTCAGGGCACTTTCAGCAGGGTACTACTCAGGCTGGAGCTGGAGCCACCACAGCAGCTGTAGCCTGCAGCTGAGCAGTTCAGTCTGCAACTTGCTGCAACTGGTTTCTTTCAGCCAACAGCTGTTCATAGCCTGTGGCAGGCTCCATATTAGCTGACAGCTATGTGGGTTGGTTCCAGGCAAGAAGGGGTTAAAGGGACTAGAAACAAACCATCATAGGCACTGGCACTCTGTTCCTAGGCAATGGGCTGCCAAGGCAAACATACAGCTTAGCAGTTCAATAAAGCTTGCCTGGTCAGGGTGAAGCAGAAGCAAAGTCCAGTGTTGGGCAAAGGTCTGGAATCCAGTGGGCAGCAAGGTCAGACAGTCCAGAGGTCAGAGAAGACAGGCAGATGGCAAGCAGGGAATCCATAGTACACACAAAGCCAAGGTCTGGCAAACACATGCATTGTTTCTGGTGTTGAGTCATCACCCTCTGCCTTCCTTAAGAAGGCTGGTGTACTGCTGGTGTACTTGCATCTGCTTGTCCTCCTTCAAGGCTGCTCTTCCCCTGGGGAAGCCGAGTCCTGGCCCATGACAAGGGTCACTGCAAGCTGGAAACCACTTGAAGGCACACAACAGAAAGAACAACAAAAACCATATAAGCTCTTTGATTGAATCCGTAATGATACACTAAAATTAAAACTCAGCAAAGTAACAAGAGGCCATAAAGAAAAAAAATCTCAGCAAATAAATCAGCACATCAGGGAATTGTGACAAAGGAAAAATCACAATTGTTCACAAAAGTTAAACACATGCATGCATACACACACCAGGAACAATAATACAAGCTCTTGGATATTACAGTAAACATGGCAAAATGTTTAAAAAGTCAAAGTGGACAGAAAAGTATTAGGCTGGCGCCAAAGAGATAAAAAGTGTGAATGTCAGATTATTCCAAAGTCAGGAGAACTCCATCAGAAATTTGTTCCTGTTTCTACCCTCAGGTTAAGGGAAATCCTGATTCCACAGGGAACAATAAAGCATAGGAATTTAGACATAGGAGGAGGCATTCTGTCTGGTACTAAAGTCCCAAGTTGCATACAACACTTTGAACTGGTAGTTGAAATGAAAGGGTAATCAGTGAAGGTGAGATAACCCAAGGGCAATATGATGATATCATTAATTAAAAGCAGATGAAAAGCAGATAATGAAAACAATAAGACATCTGAAAAAAAATAATGAGAATGGTATACAACACCCACAGACCATATACGTACATACTTCCTCATGCTATTAACACATTTAAAATTTGTTATAAAATATACATTTGTTATAGTACCCGAAACGAAACTTCTGCTCATACAGAAAAAATAGAGCTTTTCACATTTCTGGATAAGAGATACCAAATGGGAGCAGGAAAAAGGAGGGGAATGAAAGAAAACATGAAAGCAAACAAAACTCAGAGGGAAGAGAAGGGATTAAAGGAAAGAAATGATTGTATATTATATTTAATATCTCCCACTACCATGGATACACAGCTATGTTTTCCCAAACACTGTACTATAATGGTTTGCCAAGGAAATCTTTTAGCTTGCATCATAGCTGATAGAATTTACAGAACTTATTTCTGAGCTTTCTAATGTTACTTTAATGTTGAACCCACATGGTTTTCATTCCATTTACAGGATCTATGAGCACTCCTAAAAAGCCAAGGCTAGACATCATTTCCAATAAAAATATATGGGTTTCATTGCTTTGGGACCTGATTTTGTCATTTCACATGTGATGGCTAATGCCTGCGCTAAATTTTGATCACTGTTTCCAAAACAGAAATCTGTCGACACATCTTAAGATTGTGGAAAGCAAAGAAACAGATACCCAACTCTAAAAACTTTCAGTTGTTCTCTTGTCTTGCTCCACCCCTATCCCCACAGTCATTCTATGAAAGAACATGCCTTTTTCTGGTAAGAATTTATAATGGCTGTTTAAACAGGCAAGCAGACGTGCACATTTCACACTATTTCCGCACTACCCTCTTATAGCGCGATGATTCCCCTTTCAACATCTTATGGAATCCTGGGGCTTGCATTTTAGGGAGGGGCTGGCGGCCCTCCCTAAACTGCAAGCCCCAGGATTCCATAGGATATTGAAAGGGGAATCATCATGCTATAAGAGGGTAGCGCGGAAATGGTCTCAGCGTGTTGGTCACAATGTCTTTGATTGTTCTTGTGGGCCTTCAAGTTTCTTCCAACTTATGGTGACCCTAAGGCAAACTTATCATGATTTTCTTGGCAAGATTTGTTGCAGGGGGTTTAGCATTGCCTTCCTCTAAGACTGACTTGCCCTAGATTACCCAGTGGGTTTCCATAACCAAGCAGTGATTTGAACCTTGCTCTCCCAGAATTTTAGTATTACATCAAGCTGTGTCTCATCTCTATGATAGCCAAACTAAATTATGGCCACTTTGAACAATGATGGTGGTGGTAATGATTTTTTTTTTCTTAAGAGGAAGTAGTTAAGGCAGAAACAACAGTACACTCAAGAAACTTTGATGCTTAAAGCAATTCAGATGTTTAGCTGGCTAGCTGGAGTGCTCTCTGGAAACTGTGGTTTGTCATATGTAGAGAATTCTTAGCTCCTGGACCACATTATAGTTATACAGAGAGTGTTAGATTTTATTAAACATTTTCCAATACAGTAAAATATCAAAAAATACACCAAGAAAGAAAGAAAAAAAAGAAAAAAAGAAAGATAAGAATGAAAAAGAAATTTACATTTGACGTTCCGCTTTCCTAAACATAACTAGATAAAATAACTTCTCTGATTTCAAATATTTTCATATACTTCTACTGCATTTCTGTAAAGCCCATCAGTTTCAGCAGCCAGCCCTCACTTGTTGGCATTGCTGTTATTTTTACCATTTCTGCACGTAGAATATTCTTGCTGCAGTGGTCCTATATCATAATTTTCCAAACTTCTTCTCCAATGGATCATCCACCAGTCCCCGCAGACATGATTCATATTTCAGTTGAACATTAACCTTTTTAAAAAATGCATCATGCTATTTGATTCTAGAATGTTTTGGCCTTTCCACAAGTCCACTACATAAGATAAAAAGGTCCCACTTCTTGCTCACATTTCCAAGACACACCCTTAGAGGCATCCTTCTGTATTTTGGTTAATTTTTCTGGGGTCAAATACCAATGATGCATTACGTTGTAAAAAATTTCCTTAAGATGAAAACATAATGTAAATTTCATTCTCTTTGACCATATATTCTCCTATTGTGCCAACTGTATGTTTCATTTAAAGTTTTGTTACCATTTTATCAGTCTTTAACCTTTTCCTCTTTCATCTCTACTTTTAACAAAAGTTTATACATTTTACCAATCAAATGTTCACCACCTGCACACAACTGGATCTTAGATCCTGATCTACTCAATTCAAAATCACGCATCTTACATTCAACTCAGGTATAACTGTGCTTCTTTCCTGCTCCCTGTGCACACACCCTAGCTTTCTACTGGTGGTTCCCCATGGCCATTTAGTGGCCAAGGGGATGAGGGAAGCCAAGCAGTGTCCAGCTATGATTGTTTGGCAAGATATAAGAAGAAAATATATCTCCCCCAAACTGTAAACTGCAGAGTACCCTAAGGAGGGACAGGGCAAAGCTTTTTGCTGTGTATCTGACTGCAGGGACTGCTTGGAAAACTGTAGTTGGAATAACTAGTTAAGCAACTCAATGAATTATTAACTCATTAGAGCAATGTGGTATAACTCACCAGATTTCTTGATTGACACCGAAATGTGTCGTAAAGAGTTAATTGTTTTTAGAATGTTAGAATTCACAAGAGCTGATGACTCTTCCTCTGGCAGATTTAGTAAAATGAAAAGACCCAAGGAAAAGAAGGATTAAGACTGGAGGAAATATATGAAGGTTGTATTGAAAGTAATGCTTGTCAGATCATAACTCCTTTATTAACAACCCAAGGTATATACAACTATATACCTGTACAATGTAGCTTTTTGTCTACAACATGGTACAATTCAAAATAGTCTCCACCAGTGGTGATACATTTGCACTATCTTTGATCCCACTCATCAAATCCACTTTGGAAAAAATCTTTCAAACTCTCCCTTGTGTCTTCCACTTTGCCTACATCATTGAAGTGCTGTCCCTGAAGGCTTTCCTTCAACTGACTAAACAAGTGAAAGTCTGAGGGTGCCAGATCAGGTCTGTAAAGTGGATGTGACACCACTGACCATCCCATTTATGCAAGAACCTGTGATATTGGCAAAAAAGTGGGGGGGGGGTTCATTGTCATGGTGTAATTGGATATCATTCAGCTCTTTCTGTGGTCTTTTCTTAGCAGATGCCTTCTCAAGGTTTCCAGAGTGATGAAATGTAGTGGTCTCTGTTCGTTGTTGTCCTGTGCTGTAGAAAATGAAGCAAAATCACCTCATTTCATCCCAGAAAACAGCCACCATAATCTTCTGTGCTGAGTTCTGACTTTTGAATTTCTTTTGGTCTAAGAGTGCTGCTACTCCATGGCTGATTCTTGATCTCAGTCGTACATGTCTGCCCAGGCCTCATCACCAGTGCAAACATTTCCCCCGAAAATAGGTGTCCTTTTAGGTTTTAAATGCTGTCAACAGTTCTGAACACACATGCAGTATCTCCTTGTTCTGATCAACTGTACATTGATGAGGAACCCACTTGGCACACACTTTTCTGTATCAAAGAATGTGAATAATCTGCTTGATAGTACTGTGATCACAGCCAAATTCCTCAACAATTTCTCACACAGTCATATGCCAATCTGTGCAAATCATTTTGTCCACCCTGTTTTGGTTTTCATTGGTGACTGCTGTCAATGATTTGTCTTCAACACTGGTTTCATATTTTTTATATTTTGCACCCATCTTTGCACATTACTATCACCAATTGTAACCTTACTGTCCACATTTCTGAGGCTTCTGTGGATGGCAGCAGCAGTATATCATTCTTTGGTCAAAAATTCAATGACTGTTTGTCATTTCTGCTTCGTATCCATGGTTGTGCAATACCTAGATAAACAGAAATTATGTCAGACATGCAACAAGAATTACTCTATCTGGTGGTGTACTAGCATCACATTTGCTTTAATAGCTTCAGAGGAAATGGCACAAAGGCCTTACTTTCAGTATGACCCTTGTATCATGTGGCTTTCCTGCAAGGTGGTAAAACCTAGAAGAAGAAGTAGAGCTGGGAGGCAAATAAAGAGTTGAAATTTGGGAGCAATTGAAAAAGAAAAGAAGAAAGAAATGAGTCATGAAATGGCTTGTGTTGGGATAGGGGACTGGTTTGCTTGCTTAGCCTTCAACTACCTACATACAGGATATCAGGCCTTTAGATCTGAAGAACTGATGTACTGCTACCCACACCCTCGGACTATGTGTCTTGATTTTATTTTGGTTTCAATTATATATTAATGTATAACATACAATATTGTACGTTATTATTCAGAGTGAGCTACATTTAACTATTTTATAATCCTTAAATGCCTTTATAGTTGCTTACTCAGTGCTAGCACTTAGATTATTAAGGGAAAAATTTCCTCGAACCTACCCACATTTTCCTCCCTTCTTGGATTCTCCCTTCCTGTTTTCGTTCAATTTACTTTCTACAACTATCCCTCCCCCATGATTTGGTGATTCACACAGTCTGACCACTTTGGTGAGATTGACACAATTAGTCTGGAGCCAAAATATTCATTTAGATGAATCCATACTTTTCCTGTGCCTGCTCAGAGTTAGATCCTGTTGAACCCCTTTGTAATCCCTCAATGTGTTTATTATTGCTCAGACAGTGCTAGGAACTGGGAAATTTAAATGGAAAGCCTCTCATCAAAGTATTCTTCTCTCTCGGTTTCATTCACTTTCATCTCCCCCTCTCTAAATTCCCTTTCCCACTCCTCCCATTCTGCTTTTCAGCTACCTCCTTCTTCAGTTGGTCACATGCTTTCGCTGTTTATGTATCAGGCATCACTTGGCTGACCTAAGTGAAAAGACTACCTCAGCACCATCCTTTATTTTCTCTTCTTTTGGCTTCTTGTCTCACAAGTCTGCTTTCCACCCACCCTGTGATTTAATAAAAGTAAAAGGACAACAGAGACCATCATACTACCACCCATTGTAGCCTTTGCTAATTTGAATGTTGCACAACTCATGTTATTCATCAGGAGAAAAAAAATAAGATGACAGAAGCTGCAGCCTTTATTGGTTTTAATGTTGGGCACTTTTCATTCTACAAAGAAAGCTGCACAGTTTCCAGTAAACTATGCAGTTTTTTTGGAGAATCTGCTCAACTTTCATAGAAAAGCTGTGCAATTTCCTGTCACTGAAGGAAAAAAATTATCAAGTGTCCCAAAGATACAAGACAAAAACAGTTTAATCATTCTCAACATTTATCAGAAATTAGGAAAATTAAGATTTACCATCCCTAGTATCCCCTAGCTGAAATTAAGATGTCATTCATTGCACTTAAACATCATTCTTCATTAAGCTAAAATAATCAAGGCATTTGAAAGAGAATTAAACAGTGTGCATTATCTAAGAGAATGAGACAGAGTAGGAGAAAAATAATAGACATGTGTTCAGTGAGAAAATCTAACTGAACACATTGTAGAATGATATGTCGTACTTTAGGATAACGTTTCCCAACCTGAGAGATTCCAGATTTGTTGAAGTCAGAGCATCCGTAGGAAACTGTCATGTTCTGAGCCTTGTAGTTCTTCTAAGAGACAAATTCAAGTGTAGGAGAAGGTAACTTTAAAATGACCCAAGAGGCACATTTTAAAGTGCCAATAATATAAAATGGCCCTAGATTTAAGGGTGAGACCTCCATTTCATCTAATATATAAAAGTCAAAGTTTATGAGTTCGTGAGTGTGTCTGTGTCAGGCAAGAAGACCTCATAGGATTGGCTGGCTGTGAAGATTCTATGGAATCCTGGGATTGGCAGTGCAAGGAGGGGTCTTTAGAATTCTCAACCAGAGAGCTCTTGGGCCTCAGGTTGGTTGCTATGAAGATGACGCCTAGCAGCAAGGAGGAGGCCGGTGTATTCCTTCAGGACACCAACCTCTTTTTCTTAACAACTCTGAATACAGATTGGATTGAGGAATATGGGCAAAAGTTACAGTTACTGGACAAGGCAGTTTGGAGAATTAGATTCACAGGATCTCAAATTCATGTGTATTTCAACCACATCTAACTCCTAAGGTAAGGTAAGGTAATTCCTAAGGTATTTCTAACAAGTGTTACCTATGAGGAAATAAAATTCCAGGCAAAGTCAGATATATACGATGGTGCTCTGTAAATTCCTGTCCACAAATCAATCCTTCTGGTGACAAGTTCATTAACAGTATTATGACTAATTAAATGATATCAGTTTGTAGTGCTAGTGGTAATGAATTAACCTCTAAATTTCTAACATGTAAGACCATCAAATTAATTTTCAAACATGGTATTCCCAGCTCTGAGAAAACCCAGAGGCAGTCCCTGAAGGTGAAACCAACGTTCCTCAGAGATCTATTAACTCCTAACCCAATTCTAACTTGAGCTGGGAGAATTTGTCCATCAGAATTAGGTAACAATTGACAAGAGTAATCTGTATGGTGCCTTCTAGATGTATTGGACTATAATTCCCACAGCCCCTGCCATGGGTTATGATGATTTAAGGCTTCTGGGAACTGTTGTCCAAAAACGTGGACAACATCTTATAGCCTGTGTCTGGAAAAGTGGGGCAACTGACAGTTGTTGTTTTCTAATCGTATTGATTTAATCACTGTGTCCTTCCTTGAGAGTGGCACACAGAGAAGAGATTCAATACTTTAAAGATGGGTTAACTTGAGGTACATCTCTGCACATCCTTTAATCCAGAACAATTATTCAAGGGGGAGGGGGATTTAATGTATTTCTTTCCTCCTTTCTGGAACCAAGTCTAAAAGGAGGCCACTGAAATATTTGTAGCTTGTTTTTGAAGCTGATCAGACCCTGTCCTTTACCTCCTGGAAAAGGTGTGGAAACATCTTTCTAAAAGCATTCATCTCTGGGGAAGAAAAAAGGAAGAACTGAACAAAAGATGTATTGACTGCCAGAAGAGTTTTTCATTCTGGCCTTCTAGAGTGCCAGCACATGGGAAATGAAATACTGTTTTATGTTAAACTCTCACAACAATGATTTTCCGTATATCATCATCAAAGACTATCTTGATAGATTAAATGTTATGGAAAAAAATAATTTATGTTTCAAAAGAACCAAGTAGCTGAGATCACTTTAGTACTACAAACTTTTTCAGTGCCAAAAAAAAAAAAAAAAAAAAAATTCCTGAAGTTTTCCATATACTTCCTCTTGCAATACAAAAAAGCTACACATATAGAGAAAATTCCCTTGCAGAGATAATCTCCATTGATTAGCATGAAATAGTTGAAACCATAGTAATGAATTACATTCAGATAACTCATATCTGGCCACAGCTTAAACTATTGAAACGACTGATCTTTACAAGTGGACAGGACTGATTTGTCATTGTGATTGGGAACATGAGATATGAGCAGGTGTTATCAAACCTGTCTCTATCATTAAATTAAAAAAAACATCCACTTCAGAAAGCAAATACGCAGTGTGGCAGCTCTCTACCATTTCCCCTTGAGTCCTAAACTGTGCTGCTATCTCTAGGTGGAGAAGAGGGAGCTGCCTGATCATTAGTGCTGGAATAACACTGCTCTGTTCAGTTGAGTTCTATAGTGAGCCCTGGTAGCGCAGGGGTTAAATGCTGGTACTGCAGCCACAAGGTTGTGAGTTTGATCCTGCTGGGCTCCAGATTGACTCAGCCTTCCATCCTTCTGCCAGTTGGTAAATTGAGTATCCAGCTTGTTGGCGGCAATTAGCTAACACACTGAAAAATGCTTAGAGAGCACGTAGCTGATAAGAAGTATAGAAATACATATGTTATTGCTAGTGTTAGAGGATGCCAGGGACCAGAGAGGGACCAGAGCCACATCAATTCTTGTATAATGTGATCATAGAATCATAGAAATGTAGAGTTGGAATCCAGTCCAACCCCCTGCTATGCAGGAACACCCTCAAAGCACTCCTGACAGATGGCCATCTAGCCTCTGCTTAAAAACCTCCAAGGAAGGAGACTCCACTACACTCCGAAGCAGCAGATTCCACTGCCGGACAGCCCTGACTGTCAGGAAGTTCTTCCTGAGGTTCAGGTGGAATCTCCTTTCCTGCAATTTGAATCCATTGCTCCTTGTCCTGGTCTCTGGAGCAGCAGAAAACAAACCCTCTCCTTCCTCTACATGGCATCCCTTCAAATATTTAAACATGGCTATCATGTCCCCTCTTAACCTTCTCTTCTGCAGACTAAACATACCCAGCTTTCTAAGTTTATCCTAATAGGGCATGTCTTCCAGGCCTCTCACTATTTTGGTCGCCCTTCTCTGGACTTGCTCCAGCTTGACCATGTCCTTCTTGAATTGGGGTGCCCAGAACTGGACACAGTATTCAAGATGAGGTCTAACCAAAGCAGAGGAGAGTGGTACCAGTACCTCCCTTGATCCAGATGCCATACTCCTGTTGATGCAGCCGAGAATTGCATTGGCTTTCTTGGTTGCCTCATCACACTGCTGACTCATGTTCAGCTTGTGGTCTATTAAGACTCCTAGATCCCTTTCACATGTACTGCTATCCAGCCATGTGTCCCCCATCCTATATTTCTGTATTCCATTTTTTCTACCTAAGTGTAGGACCTTACACTTCTCTCTGTTGAATTTCATTTTGTTAGCCTTGGCCCAGCTCTCCAATCTATCCAGGTCATTTTGAATTTTGATCCTGTCCTCTGGCGTATTAGCAACCCCTCCCAATTTGGTGTCATCTGCAAATTTGATGAGCATGCCCTCTGTTCCTTCATCCAAGTCGTTGATAAAAATATTGAACAGCACTGGGCCCAGGATAGAACCCTGTGGCACCCCGCTAGTCACTTCTCTCCAGGATGAAAAGCAGCCATTTGTGATCACCCTTTGGGTTCGGTCGGTCAACCAATTACAAATCTAACTAACAGTAGCCCTGTCCAGCCCACATTTTACCAGCTTCATTGCAAGAATGTCATGGGGAACTTTGTCAAAGGCCTTACTGAAATCGAGATATGCTACATCCACAGAATTCCCTTCATCTATCAAGCTAGTAACTCTATCATAAAAAGAGATAAGATTAGTCTGGCATGACTTATTTTTGAGAAATCCGTGTTGACTTCTCATGATTACCGCCTTGCTTTCTAAGTGATGGAGAGTTAGATAGTTCCTGTGTGCCCTCCCTCCAGCTTTCTGTCTCCCCTTAGATCTTTGTACATAGGCTTTTCACTTCTTTCTTAGATGGCACAGTCACTTCCACCTTGTTCAAGAAAGCAATTACTCTCTTTGTTCACCTTGCCTGAGAGAAACAACCATGAAGCTCCAGCCTCAGTATCACTGCTAGTTTAGTGTCATATGACAGGCAGTTTTATCAGTCTTTTAGCCACGTATAGCTTAACTGGTTTGTCTGTCTCCTTTACTATCATTGGATGGATTTCTTGAGTCAATAAATCTTAAGTTTTCATTTTTGCTTTACTAGAACACCCATAGAAATTATTCTAGCTTCTAAGATAAGCTCATACAGCAGTTGTCGTTCTCCACTCTATGTGATACAAAGGCTAAATATTCCTGCATCATCAACCTTGCAAGTTGGATCAGCCTTGTGTTTTCTAATTATCAGCCCACTAGCTATGGAATGTCTGGCACTTTCTGGTGGTGGTGGAACTGGATGAGAACAGGTTACATTTGTGGGTCTGGGAGACATGAGAAACAGCCCTAAATGGTAACACTCTGCATAGAATACCATGATACAATACAAGAAGGATGGCATCATGCAGTTCCTAGGCTGTTTTAACCATTTATCACAAGCCTTGCCATGCTTCCTATTTTCTTCCAATTCCTGTCGAAAGAATATCCCATTGAAAATTAGTGACAACAGTGCTATTGGAGAAAAGAAGACAAAAATCTCTTCCCTTCTGAATAAGAAAAAGATGATATGCCTTTTTTACTCACACACCTGTAGCGTACAGAAGACATATTCAGGAGTAGCAATGTTGGTCATGCAGCAAAATACAATAAAATCCAAAATCCACGAAAAGAGTGATATCTTTATTGGCCAACAAAAATGTAGAAAATAGATCATGCAAGCTTTCAAAGGTTCACAGGCTTAACTGGCTAGTCAGTTAAGATGGTCTAGAGGGATATCCATGCAGACAGATACCACTCTTCCCCTGTGGGGACTATGGACAAAGGGCAATAAAAGTCAGGTGATAAAATTTCAACTTCATTAGCAACAGAAAAGTAGCTTCCATTGAGATCCAGGCTGCCCCTGTCCTGTGTAAAGCTAGCTGCCCCTTTCTTAGGCAGACAATGTTGACTTCCTCAAGAAGGTCTTGTACAATTACATCTGGAAAAAAGTTCAGGTGCTGTATAGTTAACACTTGCCAATTGTAGTTCAAATGAAAAAGTTTTGCCTTTGTTGGAGGTAAAGTTCTCAAAGAATTAAGTTCAAGTCAATGGCTTTGTCTTGTTAAAGTTTCCCCTGTTGTGGCAAAATCTGGTATATTCAGACCCAGAAAAGATATTCAGGGATAAGCCTGTTGGCCATGCAGCAAAACACAACAAAATCCAAAATTCAGAAGAGATCAATACCTTTATTGGCCAACGAAAATGCAGAAAAGACACCATGAAAGCTATTGAAGCTTCACTGGCTTCTTCATCAGGCAAAGATATTAAAAAGCATACAGAAGAAAGAAAAATGATGGTAGAGTCAAAGGATTACATTTTGTCTCAGACTTTATTCCTCTTGCCAGTTAAGGTACAGGAGGGCACTCTGGCTCATCCCTAAAATCATAGAACCCTACAGTTGGAAGAAACCACAGGGACCATCCAGTCCAACCTACTGCTTTGCAGGAACATACATCAAAGCACTCCCATCCAGCCTCTAATTAAAAACCTCCAAAGGAGGAGACTCCACCACATATTCCACTGCCGGATAGTTCTGACCATCATGAAGTTCTTCCTGAGGTTAAAGTGGAATCTCTTTTCCTTTAGCTTGAATCCATGACTCCTTGTCCTAGTTTCTGGAGCAGTGGAAAACAAGCCCTCTTTGATATGACAGCCTTTCAAATATTTAATCATGGCTATCATGTTCCCTAATCTTCTTTTCTGAAGACTAAACATCCCCAGCTCACTAAGCTGCTTCTCATAGGGCATGGCTTCCAGACTCTTCACCATTTTGGTTGCCCTCCTCTGGATACGCTCCAGCTGTTATATCCTTCTTGAAATGAGGTGGCCAGAACTGGACACATTATACCAGATGAGGTCTGACCAAAGTAGAATAGAATGATACTATTACATTCTTCAATCTAGATACCATACTCCTATTGATATAAGAAAGAATCACATTGGCTTTCTTGACTGCTGCATCAAATTACTGACTCATGTTTAACTTGTGGTCCACCAAGATCCCTTTCACATGCACTGTTGTCCAGCCATGGGTCGCCCATCCTATATTTGTGCATTTCATTTTTTCTGCCTAAGTGTAGGACCTTACATTTCTCTCTGTTGAAACTCATTTTGTTAGCTTTGGCCCAGCAATCCAATCTGTCAAGGTCATTTTGAATTTTGATCCTATCCTATGATGTGTTAGCAACCCCTCTCAATTTGGCGTCATCTGCAAATTTGATTTCCTCTTGCTGGCATTCGATTTCCTCATTAATAAGGGAAAGCAGATCTTGCTGCTCTGTCGTTTCCTCTTGGTGCTGTTCCATTACCTCTTCCTGCACCATTGCAAACCATGACAGTTACCACAAAACCTCTGCGACAATATTAACAGCTCCTGCTGGTTTTTCACAGAGAGAGTTCATTCTTGGTGGTTTCTGGTCCAGTGTGTTTCCCTGACTGTTATAATTTGACTATAACATCTTCAACAAGTGTTGCTACCATGGCTAGTGTGTATTACTCACTGCAATGCTCAATAAGGGAGCAGTTTCAACCCTGTCAGGGAAGGGACAATGTTGTCTTTAACCGACAGCCTTTTTCTGCCTCCTGAGATCCTCTCCCAAGACACACCTCCCTGATAGGCTTTTAGGGGCATAGAAGCTAAAAAGCTTTAAACCACTACACATGCAGAGCAGCCTCAGTGTCAATCTGAATCACAGTCCAAATTCAAAAGGATAGAAGGCCCATTTACAAAAACCTGATTCTGCTATTTGTATCAATTTAAAGGGAGGCTATCAACTCAGCAGGCATGGAGGTGTGGGGGAACATGCTGACAAGACTGGAAATATGACAACTCATTAGATCAAAGCACAAATGCAGTGATAAATGGAAAAGTTTTACTGTAATCATAAAATCATTCTCCATCCTCCCCAACCCACAGCCCATTGTTATACTATTTGCATAGGAGTGAAACAACGTCTCCTAATTCCCCTAACTTGAAGCTGTAGGAGAATTCTAAGGAAACTGAGAGAATCCATGTATATGGTTTAAAGGAATCCGTCTATATAGATAAGTGGTGCATTTTTTTTACAGTACTAAGCTGTACAGCTGAAGACAGTTATACATAGTGCTTGGTTCACTGAAGGCTCCTAAAACTGCACCACACAACACAGGATTGTTATCTGGGCAAAAGCAGAGAGTCCTGACAAGCCCAGCTTGCTGGTTGTTTTTTTTTAAAAAAAAAAAAAAGATGAAGAACTTTTTATGGCTTCTAAGACAACTTCCCATTAACGCCTGGTGGAATTCCAGAAGCCACTAAAACTCTGAAAGGGAGGGAATGCACACACACATACACATCACTCACTAAATAAGCTCATAAAGTAACTGGGATGTTGCCGTATATCCCTGTCATTTGAAAAAAGTCACATACACTGGCCATTCTCCCTAACCAGTCAAATATTTGATGGCCCTTTGAAGGTTTATCTACACATACAGAGATGTATGTCATAGTACTCCATCATGTCCCCATTCAGTCCACATTCCTAGGGCTATTTGCATGGGGATTGTTTTCCTTTTTGGATAAATTCATGGCTCTTGGGAACTGTGGCTACAATGTACAGCAGGAAGATAAGCTAGCCAGCACAGTGTCGCATTTATACCTCTAAGATTTCCAGTGGCTGGGGAGCCTTATGTATTGGGAGAAGGTATAAGAGAGTGGAAGATACATTCCATACAAGCTCTCACAGTCCCTTTGCACTGCATGCTGACTTCTCCTCTGACATTCTCATGATACCAGTATCCTCATTCCAGGAAGTATTCTAAGCTTGTTTCTGCTCAAAGAAGAAAGGTTGGAGTTGTAACAAGCAGAAGCAGTATTGACAGGCAAATACGGCAGGGTCTCAACCAGAGTTGCATAAACCACAATGAAACAATGATGAAACTATAGGGATAGATAGATAGATAGATAGATAGATAGATAGATAGATAGATAGATAGATAGAGATATATGGGGGGGGGAGCCAGTTAGAATACCACAACTTACAACCAATAAGAAAACACACATAGTATATATGTGTCTACATATGCGTGTGTGTGTGTATTCACTCTTATTCATTTATTATTCATATTTACTATTAACATTATTGCCATTTATTTTGTTATTATATTCCTTGTCCTTAGTATTCACAATGACACTGGAAGTATGCCAGCACTTGTATATACAGCCAACCTGCACACTTTATGCATAGCCATCTGTGAATGTCTGAATGTGGCTAGTTTAAAACAGACAACTTGACGTGAAACTCTTCATTCCAGATAATTAAGGCCGTTTCCACACTACACTGTTATAGTGCTATTATTCCACTTTCAACATCCTGTGGAATCCTGGGGTTTGCAGTTTTGGGAGAGGGATTTAGAATTCTCAGCAGAGAGCTCTTTGGTGTCACTAAATTACAAACCCCAGAATTGCACAGGATGTTGAAAGTGGAATAATAGCACTGTAACAATGTAGTGTGGAAATGACCTAAATGTGAAATTATTCAGGTGTGGCATTTGAATTGTTAGTTCATACAGGATAAGGTGGCCTAAGAGAGGCCTTATACCAGTTATAAAGAAAGAGTTAAGAAACATATTGAAATAATGATGAAGTCTGGATTATTGAGTGCAATATTTTTGACAGAATTGTGGATTTCACACTTTCAAGGCCCAATGAAATAAAGCACATCATCATGGAAATCTGTACACTTGCAAGGCTTGCAGTGCATTTAGAGAAATATGAAATATGCACAAGTCTGTGTGTGTGTATGCCTTCAAGTCCCCTGTTGACTTATGGTGACCCCATGAATTTCACAGAGTTTTGTTACTTCAGTTTAGGCCTACCTGGCAATAGCACTAGATATCACTTTGATATCAATAATTCGGCCTTATGCTACCACTCCTTTCCACGTGTTTGAGAGGCCCATGGACAAGCACAGAACTAGGCTCGGCCATCAAAGGCTGCAATATCCCAAGACAATGCAGGCAGGCCAGAAATAGCCAGATCACCGCTTTAGGAGACCTCTCTGCAAACACCCTCATTACGTATGCAAGCCGTTTACAAAGGACTCCCTGCCCTGAGCAGGTAACTTGGCAAGCTAGAAGCTTAAAGGCCAAGCACTGAGCATTTGCATACAGTCTACCTCTTTGTCAATTGGGACTTAACTCAATCATGCTAAATTGTGACCTTTCGGAGACATTGTCTCGCACCCAAAACTCATTGTTGTCCCCGAGTAAGGCATAGCCTGCGGTCACACTTCTCCCTATAAAAAACCCTGATTCCAAGACCTTCCTCGGATCACTCTCGACTTCCATCCAGCCTTGCTGCTGCTTTGTTTGGCAAGCTGTCCCCTCAGTTCCACGTACTGAGACTCCAGACCAACGAACTCAAGCTTCAGGACAGGTGTCGTGTCACCCAATTCAACAATCCCTCTCAAAATCCCTCTATACCACTCCAACCTTTATTTTCCTTAGCTACTTGTGTGAATGCGTTGCATACACTGTTTGTCTGTACTTAATAAAATCTCAATTATTCTTAAACTTGGTATGCTCCTTGGCTTGGCCTGACCCCATAAACATTGGGTTACAAGATCCTGCTAAGTTACCCTGCTTCTCGTAACACTAAAGCAGTGCTTTGAGCTAATTTTCCCCACCTATAGTTGAGCACATTTTGGTGTCCCTCCCGGGACCCCCAGTAAACAGGGTAACAGTTTTCTTAGACCAAGAATACTCAAGAGTGGTTTTGCCAGTTCCTTCCTCTGAAATATAGTCTAATGTACCTGGGATCCCTTGGTGATCTCCCATTCAGCTCTAAACAGTGGCCTTCTTAGCTTCCAAGATCTGGTGTATTTAGCGTACACATTTTTAAAAAGTGTGAAGTGGTGATATTCATACAGCTGAAATTTATGGACAAATGTAATTTAGGACATTTCTGCACTACACTGTTATAGTGCTATTATTCCACTTTCAACTTCCTGTGGAATTCTGGGGTTTGTAGTTTCCTGAGGCCAAAGAGCTCCCTGGCTGAGAATTCTAAAAGGCCCCTCCCGAAACTGCAAACTCCAGGATTCCATAGGATTTTGAAAGTGGAATAATGGCACTAAAACACTGTAATGAGGAAACAGCCTTAGTGAAGACATACAAAATGTTTACGTTAAAAATGTAAAAAATTGCTGGGAATTTTAGCATATTGAGAAACTGGTGGGCTACAACCACTAGGGCTAAACAAGACTGTCTGTGTCTGGCCTGGGTAATTTCCAAATGTATTCATACCATTCTCTGCCATTTCCATGTTAATCTAATAATTCTTTTTTTAAAAGTTTTGCACTAAAATTAACATTTAAATACATATTTTCAGAAGTATAAAATATACATCTCATTAACTATAACCATACTTGGATAACCAGGATCAGATTAAGGCAATGCACAATTAAAAAAAACCCAAGCCCCTTTAAGTCACACATGTGAGCCATTTTAGGAAGGGTGGCACAGAAGTGAAATAAATTGCAAAGTTGTAAGTTGCAAAGCAGCAGTACAAAAATCTTCACACACAAGTCCTCTTTCAGTCCTGCAAATTCTGTGAGAGGAGCTGCCTGATCCTGTGCATTCTTTCCCCTCAATTACTCAAGTTCTCCCTGCTCTCAAGTAATCCACCAAATATGAATGATGTGGTCAGGTGTCATTATCATTGGGGCACCTGCAGTAGTGTGAGACCTACCTTCTGTCTGAAAATGGGCATGGACCAAAGAAGGTTGTGGTGACCAGAAATGATATTGAATACTTTTATTAATGACTTAGATGAAGGAATAGAGAGCATGTTGATCAAATCTGCAGATGATACCAAATTGGGACGCAGTTGCTAATATGCCACAGGACAGGATCAAAATTCAAAATGATCTTTACAAATTAGAGAGCTGGGCCAAAATTAACAAAATGAGTTTCAACGGAGAAAAATATAAGGTCCTGCACTTAGGCAGAAAAAATGAAATGAAAAAATATAGGATGGGCGACACATGGCTGGATATGTGAACATGTGAAAGGGATCTAGGAGTCTTGGTGGACCACAAGCTCAACATGAGTCAGCAGTGTGATGCAGCAGCCAAGGAAGCCAATGCAATTCTTGGTTGCATCAATAGGAGTATGGTGTCTAGCTTAAGGGAGGTAATGGTATCACTCTATTCTGCCTTGATTAGACCTCATCGGGAATACTGTGTCCAGTTCTGGACATTGCATTGCAAGAAAGATATTGAGAAGCTGGACCATGTCCAGAGGAGGGCAACCAAAATGGTGGAGGGTCTGAAAGCCATGCCCTATGAAGAGTGGCTTAGGGAGCTGGGTATGCTTAGTCTGCAGAAGAGAAGGTTAGGAGGCGACAGGATAGCCATGTTTAAATATTTGAAAGGCTGTCATATTGAAGAAGGAACAGGCTTGTTTTCCACTGCTCCAGAAACTGCAGGAAAAGAGATTCCACTTAAACTTCAGGAAGAACTTCCTGACTGTCAGAGCTGTTCAACAGTGGAATATGCTGCCTCGGAGTGTAGTGAAGTCTCCTTCTTTGGAGGTTTTTAAACAGAGGTTGGATGGCCATCTGTTGGGAGTGCTTTGATGTGTGTTCCTGAATGGTAGGGGATTGGACTAGATAGCCCCTATCATCTCTTCCAGCTCTATGATTCTATGTCATCATGGGTCTCCATGCGTCTTCAATCTAATTCAGTCTTTAGGAGATGCACCAGGTATGGTCAGGAGGGTGAAGACTAGAAGAGCAGATGGACCATAGGGATTTAAAGAGGGGCAGAGAGCAGGGCAGGCAGAAGGAGAGATGGAAGATGGGAGGATGAGGTAAAGGAGACAGATATGAAGGAGAATAGAAAGGAGATCAAAACCAGAAGGGAAAGTGAGATGGAGAGCAAAGAAAAAGAGGCAACTTGAGAGCAAGGTGAGGGGATGAAAAGTAGTAAGAAAGTGAAAGAAGAAGGCCGTTGTGTTACAAAGAGAACAGAGGAAAGCAAAAAGAGGTCAGGAGATGAAAGAGGTAGTGATGGAGAAAAGGAGAATTGAGAACAGAAGCATCTCCAGTGTGGACACCAGGAGGAGTACAAAGCTGGGAAGTGCCAGTGGCCATAAAGCTCAAACCTTCCAGTGAGAAGACTGTGAACAGCAAGCAGTGAGGGAAGGAAAGGAGCCTCTTCAGGTAGCAGCAGCTCCACTGAAGCCTTCCCTCTCATTTACCTAGGCGACTACCACCAACTTTCAGGAGTGCCCCGCAAAATGTAAGTTGGGTATTTGATTGGGAAATTCAGGAAGCAACTGAAGCAGAAAGTAATATAAGTGATATCTTTTTTTCTTCAGTCTCTCACCAGAAAAGGCCTGGAAAAATTGCCCTAGTTGAACCACTGATAATTTGCTCAGTGAGTAAGTGAGAAATCCAGTCTCTGAATTTGTCTGGAAGTTGCACATCAGGGTCTGTTCTTACCTGATTTCACAACTGGAGAATGCCCCAAACATCCTTATTTAGAATGTTTGTCAGGCCACAGCACAGCTCATCTTAAATAATATATCTAACCACACTAATCAAAGGTGCCAGCTCTTGTTTCCATGGCTGGAACAACAACCATCTAGTTCAATAATGCCTGTCTATTCTCTGCCTAGAATAATAGCACTATTAGGGCTTTTTCACTCATCCTCATCTTACAGTCAGGATGCATTGTTCACTTTCCAGGCCATTATTTGTTTCTGAAGCCCATGATAGCTGAAGGTATGCTCTGCTGGTTCTTAAAGTTATTCATAATGAGACATGTATGTTTTGAGACGTAATGATTCTGCAATGCTGAACCTGGCAGCTCTTTCCCAAATGATCTATCAAAGTTCAGACTATTTGCTGTCTAAGGATGCACTCCATATTTTACTGGTGCTTATCCGAAGCTGACTTCTTAAATTGTATGCCAACTAGGAATTCTGTAAGGTTAATTTCACCCCTTAACAAGCCTTCTTGCTTTTTATCTTTTCAGGAAGAAGCTGAAATATGTATATATTGCCTGGCTGTTTGTAATAGCACCAAAGAAATCTAAATCAGCACAACATGTATTAAATTCAACCTCTCTTTATCATGTGCATCATACAGACGCAGACAGAGAAACACACACACTATTATAGGAACTGTAGAATGCTCCCTGAGTTTTAGAACTGTAACTCCCAGCATTCCTTAGCTCTGCTAGCTAGGGATGATGAAAACTGGAATTCAACTACATTTGAAGGGCTGCACGCTTCTCATCCTTGATGCATTAGACTGGTTGCTCAATTTAAAAAAAAATATTGATTTTTGGACTTGATTAAATCAATGTTTTTAACTCTCATATATGCTAAAATAATTCAGAAGCATCATCATCAACATCAACGTTTATTGATTAGTCAACTGACCATATTAACAATAAATACTAATTCAGAAGCAAGATGTGCATGCCCTTTGTTTTCAGATGAGATATAGCAAGCATCATCTTAGAAGAAATCAGAGAAAACAGGAGCATGCCTCTACTGAAATTATCACTGTCATCTGCAACTTTTATCATTCCTGGAGAAAAAGGTTATCAAAGAGTACTAGTCATGACAGCTAAATAAACAGGCACCCACCTTCGGTGTCTTTCTGGTGACAGGCAAATGCATTTTTGTTTTAACTGGTCTTTGGGAACTGACTGCTAAGGGAAAGGGTTTTTCCTGATGTGTTGTATTTTGGGAAGTTTTTTTTTTTTAATTGGTATGCTTTTCCATTGCTGTTTATTCTCTCGATCATTTAATTGCATTTTAACTTTTGTATGTTTTGGTGGTGTGAACTTTTATCTATATCTGTTTAAAGTATTGTAAGCCAATTTGGGTCCCAGGGCTGGGAAAAAGTCAGGTTTAAACCCACAACAACAACAACAACTACCCATTATGAATTGTGTACATTTTAAAAAAATGTTTGCCAGTAGAAGGACAACAGAGGGGGGCCAGCCAGCATAGCCTTCTTTGTAAAAGAATTCCAGAACCTGAAAGCAATCAATGGGAAGACAATCTTTTGTATTCCCCAGTGGTGGCAAGACCACAAAAGGCACTATTAAAATACACACACTCTTGTATGGGCAACTCTAATCTTTCAAATAGCCTAGCATCAAGTCTGATATGATGGATCATGACTAGCAGTTTGAATTGTTCCCAGAAGCAGACTGTTAACCAGTGAAGCCTTTGTGCTAAGTGTAACCAGACAAGAGTCCGGTCAGATGAGGTTTCAAGAATTCCTTTCAAAAGCATTTGAGCATAATTCAAATGCAATGTAAGTAAGGAACTTGCCAGTGTAGCCACATCTAACAGTTCCAGGAACAGGTACAGTCAGTGCACTATCTTTAGATCTGCAAATATGCTCCTGATCACCATCCAGAACTGGGCATCCAATCATTTTATCCATGAATAAACTCAAAACTAAAAACCTGTGGTCAATTTATATGTGCAGTGGGGTGTTGTGTGTGCAGAAAATGGCATTTTCTGTGCAGAAAACAAGTTTCATGCACAGAAAACAGAAAAAAAATTCTTGCAGAGAAAATTCTCTGTCTCCTGCTGTTTTCTGCATGGGAAACTTGCTTTATGTGCAGAAAATGTTATAGAGGAAATGTTTTTGTGCAGAAGTAGTGTTTTCTGTGTGTGTGTATCTGTGCAGAAAATACAGATGCATACATGAAAAAACCATGGTTTTTTTTATGTACAGAGTAAGTCCCAAAGTGAAAATAGCCTTAGAAAACTGTGTGGCTGTCAATGCCTTTCTAGTAGCAAGGAGAAAAGTGTTAAAAAAATTTGTTCCAGCATCCAAGGATAAAATTTATAATGATGGCAACATAAGCTATGAACCGAAAATCTCAGAGAAATGCTTTCTGAAATCACTGCTCCAGGAAAAAAACAGATCTACTAAAAAAATAAGAAGAAAGATGGTATCTCCAAGTCTCATTCTAGGAATATACCGTATTTGTCGGCATGTAAGATGCACCAGTATATAAACACACCCTTTTTATACACTGAAAAATACTATTTGCTGGTGTATAAGATACACTGGCATACAAGATGCACTTCATTTTCAAACAGTATTGTTCAGGAAAAAAGTGAGTCTTATATGCCAGCAAATAGGGTACCGCAAAAGGCATATCCTTGCACAATGTACTAAAAACTGTTGCGCTTTCCATAGACTCAGCATGGAAACACTTTGCCTATCCTCAGCATACATTCCTGAGCTTCAGTTATTGAAACCATTATTAGCTAGGTGTTTTGTAAGATATCCCTGCCAGGAAGCCTACAATCTAATAGATATGAAAGAAGAAAGAAACAGAGGGCAAAGAGAAAGCCACAGGTTGGAGGGGCAGCTGCTTTGGTGGCTGAAAGGGAATCTCCTCCTTGCCATAATGTTCTTCAGAGGGTGGGAGTTTTCCCAGTTGCCCTTGATGACATAATGTGGTCCAAGCTGGACTGGAAGCAAAAAGTTGCCATGTGGAGTCTTCCTATTCAGTGTTTCAGTTGGTCACTCGTGCCTTTTGTAATGATAGATCATTCTGTATCTCTTTCCACTGAGTTTCGTCCCACTTTCATTTAATAAGCACTTCCCATTGGGCTGTTTTGATCTCTTCACATTGGGCACTTTGGACTACAGGGGAAAAAAAGGTAAAAAAACTGTAGTGGGGGGCACTAGTATTCCCCTTCCTTTTTTTTTTTTTTTTTTTTGCGATTCTGCAAAACCTGGCAGCTATTTGTCTCTTGTGCATGACCGATGCTGTTTAAGCATCATAAGTATCCACACAAAGCTCTGAACTTCAGAAGGAGAGGGGACGATGCATGGAAGTGATACCCATGAAAAGATGTACTCTGTCATTGTAGGAGTCTTTTGTTCCTTCTTCTTACAGACTTTTGTGTGTTCCCTGCTTCCACAGGAATAGAGAATTTTGTCTGATGCTGAGCTAGCGGTAGCTGCAAACTGCAGGACTTCGAGTGGTGATTGTTTAGCCAATGCCAACTGCAGAGAGCAGGAAACATTCAGGTAGGGGAAAAGAAATGTATCCAGGCTGCTGAATTACCTCTTTCATTGAAGGGAAGGTTATCTATGCTAGTCAGAGCTGAGGCACAGCTTAACAAACTATTACAGAACGGTATCTTTGATTCTAAATTAAATGTCAAGCATAGTTACACAATGGCAAACTGCCCTCCAGTTGTATAGTGCCCTGAATTGCATAGGAAATGTAAAAGTGGAAAGGAGGGAAGGAGAGGAAAAAAAGAAATAAAAAAAAGGCTAGTGGCAGAAGCATGAAATGACTGTGTTCTGAACAGACAAAAGAAGTGGAGGAAGCCACAAATACTGTACATTGTGGTGGAGTGGTTCGAGTTATGGGTTAAGATAGGGGAGATCTAAGTTCAGCACAGCACTCCATCACAAAGCTCACCGGGTGTCCTCAGGCTATTTTCTACCTTTCATCCTCAGATTGCCAGGTGAAATAAGAACCAGGGCTCTTGTCATTTTAAAGATTATATATAACTGGGAATTTCAGCAGGTGTTGCTCATCTCACAGTGTTGAATCTAGTCTCGGGATATGTGAAGAATATATGCCAGGAGGCTTTCTTAGGTGTAGTTTTTTTCCAGGAAAGCTAGCACAGTAAAGTGGAGCGAGCACTGGATTACGGCTCTGGAGACCAGGGTTCAAAACCCCGATCAGCCATGGAAGCCCACTGAGTGACTTTGGGCAAGCCACACTTTTTTAGCCTCAAAGGAAGGTGAAGGCAAGTCCGCTTTGAATAAATCTTGCCAAGGAAACCCCATAAATCAAAAATGACTTGAAGGCACATAACAATAACAACAGTTTAAAAAAATGAATAAAATACACATCCCAATAAAAGGCCTCCCTGGTTGCACATTAAAATAGCTTCTTGGGGAAAAAATTAACATCGGATGCCACAATAAAAGGAGATGGACATCATATATATATTCTAAACATAGCAAGGCAAAATAGGATTCTGACAGTATCCAAAGTTTTGTGGAACAGATATTGCTGACAGGTTTGTATTACAAGATCTCTCATGAGAACTTTTTTCCTGAAGGTGATCTTATGATCAAAACTATCAGAAAAATCTGTGATGCTTTTGTCTTACTGCTGTGTGCTTTTAGGGCTGCATCAAGTATGAATTGGAATAATAATTTTTCCTCTTTCCTCTTCAATCAGATTCTTCTAAGTAATATAAACAAACCGTGCACAGTGAGATCTTGACTTTTGGCTGTCATTCAGCCTGATGCCATCAGCTAGTCAATTGCATCAGCCATCATGGCACTACACATAGGTTTATTCTCAGTGATATCTGGTGGATGCTCTCTTAACTTACATTTGACTAATAAACTGCCCAGAATTAATCTGTCACTGGGCTCTCACGCTACACATATGCACAGTCTAATACGTCTAGCTTTCTGCATTATATCTTGGACCTTGAATTTACACTTTATGGGTTATATTCTATATGTTATTTCCAGGCCAGTCAAATCAGCCCTGCTTTGCTATGGAAACCCAGTGGTGATCTTGGGTAAATCATATTCTCTCAGCCTCAGATAAAGGCGAAGGTAAACCTCCTCTGAACAAATCTTGCAACAAATCTTTAGAGTCACCATAAATTAGAAACAACTTGAAGGCACATGACAGCAGCAGCAGCAGCAACGACAACAACACTTTCTCTAGTCTGCAGTGCCCAGATTGGACGCAATTTGTGTTCTGGAGTTCAGACGACCAGACATTTGTGGATAAATCCAACAAAATGTTTCCATTTCAAAGGTGCGTTCTCTTCATACATGTGCACTAAAATGCAGTGTAAACATGTTTTATGCAACAGAATGATGCATCCAAGCAGAACATGCAACTTGAACGTAAAATGTGCACATTCTTCTCATCACCCCCCAAAAATCTCAAAGTTGGGACAGATTTTGGATTTTGACCAGTTAAAAACAGCAAGCCAAAATAGACTAAAGTTGGAACAGACTGGACAAGGAAATAGGAAAAAGCAGAAATCTGTGGATGCAGACCTGGTAGTAGTATTTGTACATAAATCTACATAAGTTCTGAATGTTTGTTAAGAACTTCTCCAAGGCTATTCCCTGATTCTTTCAAAGTTTAGGAAGCTTTTTATTCTGCCCTTGAAAAGAACATCAGCACTAAACACACAGCAGGGCACCCAATTCCCCACTCAACAGCAGACAGTAAACCTGTTGCGTTTCTCTCCTCCACCCCCTCTTTGGTTTCCTCCTGCTGCAGGCATATACCCCCTTTTTTCCTTGCATTTCGAACAAAGACAGATGGATGCTGCTGTTTCCAGTCTACCCTGATGTCCTAGGGGAATATGTCCCACTGGTTCCTTGAAAAGTACAAGCTCTGAAAAACTACAGATTTATTGAGATGTCAGATAGATAGTGTTTCTGTCCCATAATTCACTGTTTCTATACTAAAGGGAAGAACTTGTGCAATTTAAAAAAAATGAAAAATGAAAATCTTATCTCCCTTAATACAGGTTATATAACACTAGGCATCCAACATTGGTATGAGGACTGATAAATATTATTTATTTACTAGCAAGTGTCCATTCAATAAAGGACAAATCCCTTATTCTGCACATTTTAGGAATCTACAAAATGGTCCAGTTTTCTAGTATGAGCAATGTTTTTGTTTTTGTTTCCAAATGACATTAGAGGGTGGATGACAGAAAGGAATGCCTACTGGTGTTGCTTTCACAATGTCCTCAACTGCCCTGAAAGAGATTTTGCCTTCTGTTCTTCCTGACACTGGGGAAAGAGATAAGAAAATCTATAGTAGTGGAACAAAATTAATGCCGCATATACTAAAATCATCACATTGTTGTGGGAATGGGATCATAAGTGTAATGGGATATAGAATAATGAAAATTGTGATATTGGCCATACACTTTAAAACAGTTGTGTAAGATGATACAGGTTTGCCAAATGGGTCTTGACAAACTATGCCTAACTTGTATTTGCACAGACCATGGCAAGACAAAGTCCTAGTCTGTAACTCCACTGTGCTGATAGTCTAATTGGCAAGATATATTTAGTTGTCATAAAATAGAAATCATATAACAATAACAGGGATAAGGCCATGTGGAGGAGGAATTGACTGGAAAAAAAACAGGTCAGAGGTGCCCCAAGCATGGCTGAGAATAGTTCTTGCAAGGAGAGCAAAAGGCATCCAAGAAGAGCAAATTACTTTGTTATCACCGTGAACTGGCCTGGCTTTAGAAGATATTAGATATTGTTTTGGCATCATAATTCAGTCTCATTTTGCCACACTTGGCCAGGTGTTTGTGAGGCCCCCGAACAAGCACAGAGCTAGGCATGGCCCTTAATTGCTGAACATTCCATTCTCCACCTAGGCAAGCCAAACTCAGCCAGATCTTGCTTTAGGAGACCTCCCTAGACAAACACCTCATTACAGATGCACGCTAATACAAAGAGCCCCCTGCCCTGAGCGGGTAACTTGACGAGCTAGAAGCTTAACCACCAAGCGAGCTGCATCTGCATACTGGCCATTCCATTGTCGATTCGGACTTAACTCAATCATGCTAAATTCTGACCTTTCGGAGACATTGTCTCAAGCCCAAACCTCATTGTTCTTCCCCAAGTACAGACTAGCCTACGGTCATATTCTCCCTATAAAACCCCCCACTTCCAAGAGCTTCCTCAGATCGCTCTGTACTTCCACCCCGCCTTGCTGCCACTGCATCCACCAAGCTTTCCCCTCGATCTCCGTCCAAGATGGTGCATCTACGGACCTCTTTATTGATCTACCCCAGGCTTCAGACAGGTGTAGTATCTCCCACTTCAACAATCCCTCTCAAAATCCCTCTATACCACTAACACCTTTATTTTCTATAGTTACTTGTGTGAGTGTGTTGCATACACGGTTTACCTGTATTTAATAAAATTCATAGTTATTATTTCACAATCGGTGTGCTTCTTGGCTTGGCCTGACCCCACAGACATTGGGTTAAAGATTCCACTGCGTTGCCCTGCCTCTCGTTTTGCTAACTTGTGCTCTAATTATTCTAATTTTCCCCACCAATATTTGAGCATGTTTGGAGTCCCCACGGGACCCCCCGTAAATAGGGTAACAACCCCCTGTGGTTTGCCTATGGAGGACAAAGCCATAAAACTGGTTATTAACTTAAGCTGACACCCATTTGCTGGAAATTTCAAACAAAGAGCTTTTGCTTGTTTGATAACTCTGGTTCAGGAAGAACAGGGAAGATTTCAAACAAATCCATAATTACATCATCCTCACACCTATGATCCTTTTCCTGACCTCTGATCGCACTGCCATCAAAATCTTTTGCCATCCATGTGTTAAAAATCATCACCACACATTAACAACCATTAATCCATCCTCTCACCTTTGTCCACCCTGGAAATCCTTTGTTATCCAACCAGAAGGTCATACCTCCAGGGCTCATTTTGGGGTATAAAGGAACCCTGATTTGAGATCCTTGACACTGCACTTCAATTTCAGGGAACCTCTTTTCCAGTTTGTTAGGCATCAGCCCAAGCTACATCATCATTTCTCTTTGGATGGCAAATATAGTTTGAGGTCTCTCCCTAAACTTAAAACCCCAGGATTCCAAAGGATGTTGAAAGTGAAGTATTAGCACTATAGCAGGCTAGTGCGGAAATGGCTGAAGACCCTGAGTGGCAGATTTTCCTGCATTCTCTGAAGCCCAGGAAACTGCACAAGCTGCTGAGAAGATGAAGACTCAATCAGTGTTGAAAATACTGTTCGGCTCACTCTGTCTCATCACAACCCACAGATGATGCTCCCTGGTAAGTCAAGAAATGCTCTTCCTTTCCATTATTGTCCCAGTTTGTATTCAAATTAGTAGACCTTTTGGACATTAGGGTGAAATTGCAGTGTTTTATTTCTAGCATGAAAACATCCCGTTGGTCTTTAGTACACAGCAGAAATCATTGTCAATATGTTCTTTACATCTACAGTCATGTGCTTGACCTTGGTGAATTTGATTATTTGTGGATTATTTGCTGATGCTTCCGTTTGCATTGTGCACTCACACATACAGGCACATGGGGAAGGGGAAGGAAGGTGTGCACATCCATTCATTGCTCACTTGTTCAAGTTGGTAGGCAAGAAACAAGGGGATGGACAGAAGAGCAAGAGGAGGGACGCCATGCATGTGTATACCCTTGCTCACTCATGCACTAATTTACTTGCTCACTTGGGCTGAGGACAAGGGAAGGGGATGGAGAAAAAGAGGAGGGAAGCTGTGTGTGCATTCCCTCACTCACTCACTCATTCAGGCAGGTAGGGGACAAAAGAATGAGACAGGGAGCAGAAGGAGGGAAGCCATAGCCATGTGTTCCTTCAGGTTCTAGTAGATGGGTGGGGGACAAAGGGAAGGAATGGGGAGCAGGAGGAGGGGTGGCATGCACAAGCATTCCCTCTCTTACTCAGGTGGGCAGGGAAAGATATTCACGTTTTTCCACTTCCATGAGGGTCTTGCACCCCTAGCCCTCATGAAAGTGGAGGGATAACTATATATCTTTCACAGTACTGATGAGATTTGAATTTGCTTTGTAAACATTCCTGGTGTTTTTATCCTAATAAAGAATATTCTCAGACCTGATTTTAAAAAAGAGTACATTCAAGAGAACTTTCCTTCTGTAGCAAAAGCTGTCTCCATGGCAGAACTGGAAGTTATCTCTTGCCTAAAAGGTTCTGAGGATATGTAAATTTATTTAGATTTAATTGTCTAATCAATTAAAAGCCAGATGGTTAATGAACTAAGAGTCTTTAATCAATCGATAGCCCTAATTACACTGCCATTCTAGCATCCATTACCTGCCCTCACTGAATTAAGTAATATTTCAAAAGGTGTTTGGAGAAACCAAATCCCTCAGCTGAACGAGGCCAAATAAATTGTAGCCTTATATTGCACTTGTATCTACTTTTTCATTCTGTGGGGAAATGTAATGGTGCGCTTGGAGTCTAAGAGAGACATCTTGATGGAGGCTAGAACTTTATTCTTTGTTAGGTTTAGACGTTTCAACTGTTCCCTTGGTAATATTTTTTCGCATTGCTAACAGCTCCCAGGTATTTATGTAGTTAATCTTTGTTTTGCCAGTATCCTTTACAGTTGACAACATTTTGTAAGAAAATGTTTCACATTTTGTTCAAGACCTTGTATGGCAACAACATTAATACATTTTTGTTTCTTCAGAAATTTTGTGACATAGCACATCACAGTTTCACATCTGAGTAGGCAACTGCCTCGGGTGTTCAATGACAGAATCATTTCAATCAACTTCCAGACCATTTTGTTCAGGCAGAAGCATAAAGAGATACCAGAATCCAGCCTGCTCAGGTTTTTGGTCTCTGTTTCTTTCCATCAGACACCAAATTTTATTTGTTCTTCTGTCTGTCAATCTACATTGAGCAATCAAACATACGTGGTTGTTTTGGTAGAAAACAGTCTGTTCTGAGCAGAAAATAAAATGTCTAGACAGAAATGTTATTTCCTGGGCAGAAAATGATGTTTTTCTTCACACACACAAAAAAGCTTTTTCCTGCACAGAAATTGCTATAATTGAGGATTTATTCTGCACACAATTCACATGGGGTTGTTTTGCACAGAAAAAGTATGTTTTGCATGAAAAAGTAATATTTCTGTCTAGGCATTTTATATTCTGCACAAAAAACACTGCTTTCTACCAAAACAACCACCTGTGAGTTTTTGACAAAATGAGTTACAAATTCCAAATGGGCTTGACGAACTATGTGAGTTTGTAAAGGCTCTCTCAGAGCAATTCTCATTTTCTCACAGGTGAAATTAGTTGTAGCTTCATTTGAGAAGAAATTTAGTGAAGAATTACATCCCTAGTCTTACCCTGGTCCTTGCCAGATTGGATTTAGGATGGGATTTCTGTAACTTTAATCCTTAACAGCTTTTGTAACAGCTTTTGACCAACCGAACCCAAAGGGTGATCACCAATGGCTGCTTTACATCTTGGAGAGAAGTGACCAGTGGGGTGCCACAGGGTCTCTCCTGGGCCCAGTGCTATTCAACATCTCCATCAATACCTTAAATGAAGGACTAGAGGACATACTGATCAAATTTGCAGATGACACCAAATTGGGAGGGGTTGCTAATACCCCAAAGGACAGGATCAAAATTCAAAATGACTTTGACAGATTGGAGAGCTGGACCAAAGCTAACAAAATGAATTTCAGCAGAGACAAATGTAAGGTCCTACACTTAGGCAGAAAAAATGGAATGCACAAATATAGGATGGGATGGAAGGATGGAATATAGGATGGGATAGGATAGGATGGAAGCATGGCTGGATAGCAGTACGTGTGAAAAGGATCTGGGAGTCTTGGTAGATCACAAGCTGAACATGAGTCAGCACTGTGATGCGGCAGCCAAGAAAACCAATGCAATTCTTGGCTGCATACATAGAAGCATGGTATCTAGACTGAGGTAGGTAATGGTACCACTCTATTCTGCATTGGTGAGGCCTCATTTGGAATACTGTGTCCAGTTCTGGGCACCTCAATTCAAGAAGGATATCAACAAGCTGTAACATGTCCAAAGGAGGGTGACCCAAATGGTGAAGGGTCTGTAAGCCATGCCCTATGAGGAATGGCTTAGGGAACTGGGTATGGTTAGTCTGCAGAAGAGAAGGTTAAGAGGGGACATGATAGCCATGTTTAAATATCTGAAGGGAGGTCATGTCGAGGAAGGAGCAGGGTTTTCTGCTGTTCTAGAAACTAGGACAAGGAACAATAGATTCAAGTTGCAGGAAAAGAAATTCCACCTAAACCTCAGGAAGAACTTCCTGACAGTCAGAGCTGTCCAGCCATGAATCTACTGCCTCAATGGAATGTTGTAGAGTCTCGTTCTTTGGAGGTTTTTAAGCAGAGGCTGGATGGCCATCTGTTGGGAATGCATTGGTGTGTGTTCCTGCATTGTAGGGGGTTGGACTGGATGGCCCCTTGGGTCTCTTCCAATTCTATGATTCTATGATGAGATACCATAAAGCTCTGTTGAGCTGGCCTGAGGGGTTTCTTATCCCTCATCTTCCAAACCCCAACTTTCAGCCACAGCCATCCCAACCCAACACAGCTGTTGCTTCACCAGTACCAAGCAGGAGGAAGGGGCAGAAGAACGCTCAGCAAGAACAGAAATGGACACTCCTCTGTCCCCAGGTCTTGAAGGATAGAAAATTCCAGGCTGGACCTATTTGTTAGGCAACACCCCTTCTTGTCATCCCTTTGTAGCCAGCGTGGTTTAATCTGGTCTGCACTCACTATCACACAAGAGTGCTGATCTAAAATATCAACAAAGCATCAACAAAGCATCTGAAATAATCTGTGAAGACATTCTCTCATCCTTCCACCCTCAGAGGTACACCTGGACAGAACACAGTTGTCAGAGTCCAAGCCTTGGGCAGCAAGGGCCAACCGGTACTGGCACCAGGGCTGGGTCTAGGGATAGGTGGTAGGTCAGGAAGCTGAGGGTCAGGGTACAACAAGAGTCCAAGGTAGCAATCCTCTGGATAACAAGAGTCCATGGGCCCAAAGGCAAGAAACAGGGCCAAGAAACAGCAGGAGATCAGAGTACAACAAGAATCCAAGGCAAGAGGGGCCTTTCAAGCAACAGGCATAAACAGGACCAGAGGCAGGTCCAAGAGACAAGCAAAAGGTCAGAGCACAACAAGGTTTTCAAGGCAGTAGACACTTACCAGATAACAAGAGTCCACAGGCAGGTCCAGAAAACAGGCAACAATCCAAGTCCAGCAGTTAGCAGGGTTAGGAATACTGGAGAGTGAAAAGAAGCTATAGGCAGCCCTGGAGACTATGGCCCTTTCTGCACATGGTTAAGGCAGGTTAAGGAGTCTTGCCACACAGATCTTCTGCATGTTGGAGCAGACTAGGTTTGGTTTATTTAGCTTCGTTCCACACATAATTCCAACTAAATGCACCCCCATGTGGTGGTAAAGCACACTATTTGAAAACCAAAAGGAATTGCTTTTCCAATTTTCCAGATCAATCTGATTCATACTTTCACAGTGGAGCAAACATCTACATTCACATCAGTGCAAACTGGTGGTCAGGGGAGGGCTCATGGGAGGGGCCAGGCAGTAGTATGGACTTTTGCATGTACACACATACACAATAACATACTAAACCATGCCAAAAAAAGGGGGGCCAATCACAGCCAACAGCACAGGGTGAGGGGAATAGCAGGAATAGCCATGGCAAAGGCAATGTGGATTCATGAACTCGCACTCCTCTGAATAAGAATGGAACATACACAGTAGGTGTGCAGAAGAAAATGAGGGAAAGTTCACCTTGTTTCAAGCCCAGAAAATCCAGTAAGAAACAGCACAAACCAATTCACCAGCCTCATATAGAAAGGACCTATGCCATTATTACAAAGACTGCAGAGGAACCCCAGCACTTATATAGTTGTCTGCTGGCTGCTCCAGCTGTCCTGCATCTTAGCAGCCAGCTGGGTCTGAGGCACTGGGCAGGATTCTGCAAAGAATAGGGTCGAGGCCAGGATCCTTGCAGGCAGAATCCTGCAAGGACTTAGTAACAGACCAGAACCCTTGCAACAGTGGCTTCTCCCAGGTTCTGGAACTCCCTTTCAAGGTACCCCCCCAGCCCCAATAATAATAATTATTGGTAACACCAGGGCTTTGTTTCACCATATTCCAGTTCCCAGATGCTGATCAGGATTCTTTGCAAGATTGCTTTCACACAATTAATATCACATCTAGTTTGGCCTTTATTTAATCCATTAAAATCCAAATGATTAATAAACTAAAACATTCTTAATCTGTTGATGGATGAGCCTGCCTTTAGGAAAGGCTGTTTAAAAACTCATCCAAATCTGTTTCTGTAACAGCCTTGCTTGTCATAGGGAGAAGGAAAGGAGACGGAAAGACTTTGAGAAAAACAAGCCTTCCCCCATATCCTGCACAAACAGACACCCCTATTAAAAAAGAAAAGTGAATTTCCATGAGGAAAGATAAAACTACAGCTCTATAAGTTGAAAGTCAGTACTGAACTTACAGTTTAAGTCAAGCAAAGAAAGCTCTTTATTTATTTTTTCCTAGCAGAGGAACACAAACTCGGTCTGAATTAAGCTTTCATATCAAAGCCCTTCCTGAACTCTTGCAAGAATAAATCCAACATTTAATAGCTCTGCTCCTTAAATAGTGTAGTTGAGATTAGAGTACACTGCAAAACTGACACCACTAAATGTAAGCAGGCAGGCAGTTCTTTTGTTAGAAGTTCAAGCTTCCCTTTTTAGTCAATGATATGTTCTTCATAAACAGAAACAAACAATTATGACATAAATAACAATCACTCAAACTTTCTATAACTTCATAGTGAGTGAGCTTGTGAATAGACATTTAGGCACTTTCATCACAGGGGGGCCGAAACGGGGCCGCGCACGCAGGGGCGGAGCTTACCCGCGAGCGGGTTGCTCCGTCCCTCCGAAGGCGCGGATCCGCCGTTCCAAACGCTGCCGAATTTCGGCGGCGCTCGGCAGCGCTCGGCGGCTCCCACCGGCGCCCAAAATGGCGGCCAGCAGCTTCCGGCGGCGCTCCGCCAATTAGGACAGCGCGCCAGCCGGAAGCCCGCCCCTGGGCAGATCTGCAGGGGCGTGCTACCGCGTCCCTGCAGTTCTTGACCGGGGGCTGCTACGGGGCAGCGCGGGTAAGTTTTATAAAAACCACTTTTGAAGGTGGTTTTTATAAAACTCACAGCGCCACCCCCGGGGCTGCGCTAGAACAGTTTGAGGTCTAGAACCTCACTTTTTTTAACTGCTCTAGCGCAGACCCCGGTGAAGAAGACCTCCTGGAGAGGTCGCTCTAGCGTGGGCAATATGCCCATGTGGAAATGGCCTTAGTCAAACTGCTTGTTAAAATAATATCCCTAGTCACATTTTGTTGCAGAATCCACATAGATGTGAAATTCAACACCATTTTTACCTGCACAATTGTTAACATTTCCCCAAACTTCAGCTATTTCCAATGTTTTCTATTATTTTTATTTGCCATCAAGTTGACTCACACTCATGGTGACCCCTATGAATGAGAGATGTCAGAAAGCCCCAGGAAGGACTTGCAAAATCAGATCTGTGGCTTCCTGATTGAATCAAGCCACATGTAGTGTAGTCTTCCTCCCTCTGCCTTCCACTTTACCAAGCATAATTGTCTTTTCCAATGAGTTGTGTTATAGAATCATAGAACCGTAGAGCTGGAAGAGATCACAGGGGCTAACAAGTGTAATCTCCTGCCATGCAGGAATACATAACCAAAGCCCTCCCCACAGATGGCCATCCAGCCTCTTTTTAAAAACTCCAAGAAGGAGACTCTACCGCACTCCAAAGCTACATATTTCACTGTCAAACTGCTCTTACTCTCAAGATGTTCTTCCTAATTTTAGGTGGAATCTCTTTTCCTGTAGTTTGAATCCATTGTTCTGTGTCGTCGTCTTTGGAGCAGCAGAAAACAAGCTTGCTCCATTCTTCATATGACATCTCTTCAAATATTTAAACACAGATACCATCTTACTTCTTAATCTTATCTTCCCAGATCCGTAAGCCACTCCTTGTACACATAGTTTACAGGACCTTTACCATTCTAATCACCCTCCTCTGGATGTGTTCCAGCTTGTCAGTGTCATCTCATATGTCCAAAGCATGACAGCTTCAGTTTACTCATCCTGTTTCAGGCTTGATTTGCTTTCAGACCCACCCCATATTTTCTGTAGAACTCATCCTCAGCATCAAATTTCAAATGAGTTGATTTTCTTCTTGTCACTGGCCAACTTTCATTCCCATGCATAAAAATAGGAAATATTATGGCTTAGATTATTGTGACTTTGGGATTTAATGATATGTTTGTACAACTGACGATTCCTTTATGGCTGCTTTTCCATTTCTTAGTCTTCTGATTTTTTTACTACAATCTCCAACTGGCAGTCTCCAACTGTTGAAACAATTATGAATGGCTAAGCTAGACTTGTATTTGTAAATGTTTTATAGTCATGGCACTATTGTCTCCCCCCGCAAAAAAACACATACTTTAACAACCAACAGCTGTGCCAAGTGATGGAGATCTCTTCTGATGGACACTGGGGTGCAGCAGGACCCTCTTTGACCAGCAATCTCAGGTGCAACAATCAGAAGCAGGACCCCTGTTGCAAATCCTTGTCCCACTACAGATTGCTCACAGGATTGGGCTAGAAATGTCATCCTGCTGTGTATCAGCTGCTAGCACCTACCCCCTGTACTTAAAAAAAATCCTGTACAGAGATAATTATTCTTAAGTGATGAAGACTTGCTATTGGCAATTTTTGTTCTAGTAAAGAAAAAATGCAATAAATCCCGTGGTCACTTCTGTGCTGTGGAGACTGTTCTCCACCATATCGTGCCATATTTCCCAATGGTTGCTCTTTATTTTTGTTTCAAAATAGTAGAAATACATTGATGTCATTTTGTCCTTTCCTATTATAAGATACTGAGGTGATGCTTCTTGTAACATGGGAAATGCATTAACTCACTTTGGATGGTCACAGCCCAGTGTTGGACCAACAGCCCACATAGAACTATCTGTGAATTTTGCCTTTTTATTCTCCTTAAGTAATGTGCAAAACTGCTCTGAATATATATCTCATTCTATTCCTTTCCCCATGACCAATGTTATGTCATAGGTTAGAAAAAACTGATTTGCACATACATCTACAGTAATGTTGAATTTCATTTCAGTGCTACAAAATCAAGGTGACCTCAAGCCAAGCAATGTGCCTGTATTCAGTTCACCAATGGCTGAAAATCAAAATTTGAATATCAACATGCTATGAACCACATACATTCAATAACATCCATTAACTTTTTCAATGTTATCTAGCAATATGCATGTGAGTAGAAGCTGCTTGCTTACTGAGGTGGTATGTCTTTCTAAGTCTTAATTCTCTTCTGATTTCTTGACTACTGTCTCCATAATGACTGAACTAAGGCCATTTCTGCACTAGCCTGTTATAGCTCTATGATTCCACTTTCAACACCCTATCGAATCCTGGGGTTTACAGTTTCAGGAGGGGCCAGCTGGCCCCTCCCAGGATTCCATAGGGTATTGAAAGTGGAAAGCTTTAACAGGCTAGTGCAGAAATGCCCTAAGTTACAGAAAATCTTTAACAATTCCAAGGCCTTCATTATCCATTTGAAACAGTTAAAACACATTCCAGTTCTCACGAAAATGTACATCAGGGATTGCAGTAACCATCTGACCACTGCATTAATTTCCCCTGCAAGCACTGATGCTCCAACTTCTACAACAAAGACTTTTACCATATATAGAGTGAGAAAAGTCCAATCTGGGTTGAGGAAAGGAGGAGGCACTAGGGATCATATTGCAAACATATGTTGGATAATGGAGCACATGAAAGAATGTCAGAATGTCTTTGTGTAGATCATAAAAACTATGAATCACTCTTAAAGAAATGGTACACCACAACACTTGATTATCTTGATATTATATATGTTCTCAGGACAAGATACTACTGTCAGGACAGAATATGGAAAAATGGACTACAAGGAAGGTAATGAAAGAAGCAGAATGGTGAGACATAATATAGTCTCACATCTTCCAAGGATCTGGTGTTTCCTATGCCAAGGAATTGTGGAATTGTAATTGACCGTTCTTCCTCTTATTGCAGATCCAGCAGCGGCGGGCTGTGGGCATGCCCAGGTTGTCCCTCCCTCTGTGTTGTCCCACGGTTTAGTAACTTCAAAATCTATCACCTGTCCATGCCTATTTTAAATTTCTCCTCTGAGTTCAAATTTTTTATTTTTTAAAAAAAATAAAATACATTTTAAAGCATCATAGAATAAAAATACAATAGTGTACTGGTGCGTCCTGCCCTTACACAACATCACTTTGCCAGTAGGGCTTCCAAAGGGGGGGAAGAAGAAAAGAAAAGACCAATCAGGAGTGGTGGAGTGGTGAGAAGGCAGGGACAGGGAATGGCCAAGGACATTGCAGTGTGGAAAGATCACTGGTGACATTACTGCTACTCATCCACTTAAGATGGAATGGCACAGAATAGTGTGTTCCTAACCTGGGCATCGTGCAAATCGAAATGCCAGGATTATAATGCTACAATACTCCAATGGCATCTAATGCAGAAATGGCCTAAGAAGTCAGAATTCATGACCATAGATGATCTTTGTTGTTGTTAAGTGCTGTCAAGTCAGCTTGACTTATGGCAACCCTACAAATGAGAGACTTCCAAGTCACCTTATCCTCAATAGTCCTGCTCAGATTTTTAAGATTCAAGGACATGTCTTCCTTGATTGAGTCTATCCATTTGTAAGGCTGCCCCTTGACTGTGGAATGACCAGCAGGAAGAATTTTGACAGCCAAATAGGCTGTCTGAATTTTTAAAAGTACTAAAAACCTATTTACCCAGTTTTTAACTGTGAATTTTAAACTGATGTATGTGGTTTTATGTGTTTTTAGTGTATTTTAAATCTATGATGTGTTTTTACTTGTATTCTAATCTATGTTGTACCTATGTTGTAAGATGATGATGATTATGATCTGTAATGCAGACTTCCTCTTTTCCTACTACCTTCTACCTTAACAAGTATTATTATCTTTTTTAGTGAGATGTCTTCTCATGATATCTCAGAAGTATGATAGGCTTAGTTTAGTCATCTTGGCTTCAAGGGAGAGGTTAGGCTTGACTTGTTCTGATATCCATTTATTTCTCTTTTTTGGCAGTCCATGGTATCTGTAGAACTCTTCCAGCACAACATTTCAAATGAGTTGATTTTCTTCCTATCAGCTTTCTTTACTGTCCAACTTTCACAGCCTTAAATAGAAATTGGAAATACAATTTTATGGACCCTCCTGACTTTGGTATTCAACAATATGCTTTTACACTTCAGGATCTTAACTCACCATCTTGAACCAATAAAATACTACATACTTGCTATGGAGACGAGGCCTAGCAGCAAGAAGGATGTCAGAAAACATTTGGGAGGCATATGTAAGAAAAATTAAAGTGACACACACAACATAGCCCACTTCCACACTACACTGTCATAGTGCTGTTATTCCACTTTCAACATGCTATGGAATCCTGGGGTTTGTAATTTAAGGAGGGGCATTTAAGAATTCTCAGCCAGAGAGCTCTTTGGTCTCAGTAAGGTACAAACCCCAGAATTCCACAGGATGTTAAAAGTGGAATAACAATATAACAGTGTAGTGCAGAAATGGTCATAGTTACAAGGTCTTCTCACCTCATTGTATGGGTTCCATATGTGAGGAATCATAAAGCTGAAATTCAAAATAAAAAATGCTTCCAGAAAAATGAAAAGCCATTGCACAAATTCAAAAAATAAAAGTCAGTACATCAGTGTCACCAGTCAACACAGATTGGATTGGGGACTATGGGAAAAAGTTACAGGTACTGGAATAGGCTGGTTGCTATGGAGACAGGGCCTAGCAGCAAGGAGGAAGACAGTGTATTCCCTCAGGAACCCAACCTCTGTATGTTAACAATTCTGAATACAGATTGGATTGGGAAATATGGGGAAAAGTTACAGGTACTGAAGAAGATAGTTTTGTGAGTTCTTAAGAGGAAAATAAAATCCCAGGGTAAATATGCTAGTCTTTTTATATAACATATACTATTTTTATTGCATACTCTTCAACATTTCACATATGAAAACTGGGATACATGTCCCCAGGCAACATAAGAGTGCTGTCAAGATGGCACAGAGAAGGAAGGAGATGCTGCAGCATTTTTGCTTTTGTTTGAATCTACTGGGAAAGGCAAGATTCTTCCCCTTCTCTCCCTCTTGCTGCAACATTTGCACTGTGAACTCAAGTTGCAGCAGCTGGAGTAAGCTGAAGACAATGCGGAAAAGTGGGAGAAGGAGAGAGAAACTGGAACATTTTAAAAGCAGCTGAAAAAAGTGGGATGACAGAGAATTAATTGGGACTGCTTCTGCCAAATCTGGGCAGTTAGGGAGTGTGTGCTCCTATTCTTGAAAAGAAATTTAAAGAGGAAGTGAACAGAGATTCAACATGTGAAAGAAGGGAAAAGAAGTTTAAGTTCCACAGTAATGAAGTGTTGTGTAGAATGGGGCAGGGTAACACCCCTCCAGGTCTTAAATTTAGCTTTGAGAACTTTTCCAACTTCCCCCTTAATCTGGGGAGGGGGCCCTCAAAAACCCCTCTTGTCAGCCAGTTCTGCTCTCAGCTAATTTGTCTATATCCTCTCATTCTTCATTGATATTGTTCCTGCTTGTGTGAGTCAAATTGTTTCTTTTAGAATTCACTTTAGATTGCTTCCCATCACACAATTGCAAACCAATCTAACTATATATATAAAAATGTTTCTAACACACATTGCTTTGCGGTAATCTTAACACGCGGGGACTATGTAAAAGCAGCAGAAGTTTACATCTCCCAGTGGGTTTGCCAATAGGAAAGTTAAAATACAACAGCCATCTGCCAAAAGTATCTGATGATATTACCTGATTTTAGCACAGCTTGTTTCTGATTTTCTTGAACAAATACTTCAGCTACATTAAGAGGCAGGAGGGAAAAATATAGAACAGACTTAGGACATTTTCATACTGCCTTCCCACAGCTATATTATCTAAATATATTAAATATGCTTTAGTGGTTCTAAATATGAAATGCATTCTGAATTTCTGACCTTGCCTGAGAGGACATGGAAATACTGGAGATGAATGCACTGGTAGCTAGATCAACATTCCAATAGACGTTATGCACAGCTGTATTTCTAAGCGACTGAAATGAACATGTATAGCACCTGATTTACATTAAGCAATTGGGTGCTTGGGTCTTGAACTTTTCATAAATGAAAGTGATCATTTAAAATGTGACTGTGAATGGCTTCTAATTCATGTGGTGTAAAGAGGCTGTTGAAATTGATTATGAGGACATTTTATGAAGATGTAGCAGCCTTCCAAAATGCAGTGCATTTTTAGCCTCATTGTGCCAGCATGTTGCAAACACCAGCATAACATCTGCCCCATGCACCTTGCTTCCTGGCCAGGCATGCTCCTATCCATCTGAAGTTATTAGGTCAGAAAAGGCCTAATGCTTCTGCCATCTTTAGATTTACATTAACATTATTTTTAATAGTGGTGCTCTTGTTCAGTCCAAAGACAGGTCAGGGAACAGGGATTCAGCCTGTGCTGGGTGGGTTTACACTCCCCTGAAGAGGCAGGTCTTCAACTTGCGTTTGCTGCTGGATTCATTCCTGAGCCTGGAAACTCAGGTGTCATCACGACCAGGAGTGCATTTGCACAGTTAAGGGTTGTGCACCAGCTGCACCCCATTCCCCAAGTTAAAAGACTTTGGCCATTTCCACACTAGACTGTTATAGTGCTATTACCCCACTTTCGACATCCTATGGAATCCTGGGGTTTGCAGTTTAGGGAAGGGCCTTTGAGGGAGGGGCCTTCTATTCCAAAATTTGCCCATAATTTTGAACGACAAACCTTTTAGAGAATGGAATAAGGATCTGACAAAATTTATATGGAAAAGTAAGAAACCAAGAATAAAATTAAGGGTTATGGAGGATACTAAAGAGAGAGAAGGTATGGGGCTACTAAATTTAAAATTATATTATCAACTGTTTAGATTGGATAATTGATTGGATAACATTAAGACATTCAAGGTTATTATATTTAGAAGGGGAAGGACTCTATTTTGGTTGGCATGCGTATGTATGGTATGGGAAAGCATCAATAGATAAGGACTTTAAAACACATTTTTTGTGGAAGGCCCTCTTAACTGTCTGGTTAAAATATAAAAAACAATTATATTTAAAAAATCCTTTCTGGGTGTCAGTCCATGAGACTTTCTATAAAAGAGAGATCCCCATAATAAATAAATGGATTACATACAAAGACATATTGAAGGTCCAAGGAAATACTATTTATTTCAAATCATAAGAAGAACTTAAGACCCAGGGTTTAATGACTCATTGGCTTCTACAAATTCAATTAGCAGAGAGATAAAAGATAGATAAAAAAACAGAAGATTTTGAGATAGAGGAGAAAGAATTTGACAGAATACTTAAACCGGAATTAGAGCATAGGGTTAGTAAAATATATAAAATCCTGTTGAATTTACAAAATGAACAAGAAGTAGTTAAACAGACTATGATAAAATGGGCCCAAAATTTTAATCATACAATTTCATTGGATCAATGGGAGAAGTCATGGAACCCCACATGGACCTTCATAAAACCAGCTGGTTTAAGGGAAAACTACTATAAAATGCTCCAAGGGTGGTATTCAACATCATCGCAGATTTCACAGATCCAAGGTGATGCAAAAGACTCCTGTTGGAAATATGATCAAAAAGGCACATTTTTTCATATCTGGTGGTGCTGCAGAGAAGCAAAGAAGTTCTGGAAAATTTTACATGATAAAATACAAGAAACAATGAAGATAAAATTTTCTCTGCTACCAGAACTTTATTTACTTAACATGATTGACTGTTTACAACAGTTAAATAAGTCTCAAAAGAAATCTTCTTGTACATGATTACAGCGGCCAGACTATATTTTGCTCAAGTACGGAAATTGAAAGCAACTCCTAGAATAGAGGACTGGCTTTTAAAATTATATGAGATAGCGGAAGCCAATATAATTATGAATTCATCAAAAGATAAGACAAAAAAGAGTTTTATTGAAGATTGGAACATAGTATTCCCATTATGGGAATCATATTGGGGCAAGAATGCTACTTTAGGTTGGATAGGAAAGGGCAGTGGAAGTTAGCTATGTATAAAAAATTTTATCAACCTTTTCTTTATTCTTTCATTATCTGTCTTCTTTTTATTTATTTTTGTTACTTTTTCTTTTTACTTTTTGTATGCCACTAAAATAAAAGTGATAAAGATTAGGAGACATGTGAACCAACTTTGATTTGATTGAAATATTTAATATTAGCATAAGAGATTTTTAAGGTGGCAACAACTGTAATAAGGTTAAATCCAACTCTGAGGCCAGAAGAAGATGGATGAAATATAAAACGAGTGACATAAATGTGACAATAATCTTTTTCTTTATTAGAAGGTAAGGTATAGATAAGTAGGCACTTTCTTCTTGAGATTCAGAAAATGGGGTGGGGGAGGGTTAGCGAAAGGAAATGATAAGGGAATTTTAATAAAGTATGACAAAGTATGAAATACTATGGTAATGAGGACGTTAAATGTCACAGAGTATGGACTGATCTTTGGGTAAAAGTCCAATTATTATATTTATATCTATTGCTAACATTTTTCATAATTTGCTACTGTTATTTTGTTATTTACATATTTTGCTAATTTGCTAATATTTTGTTACTCTTTGCTAACCCTGTAATACTCCATTCCTTTCATTTGAATATTATTTACTTTTTTTGTTGTGTTTTGTACAATTCTGTTTTGTTTTTAAAACTAATAAAAATATTTTTTAAAAAAAGAAAGTGGAATAATAGCTCTAAAACAGTCTAGTGCAGAAATGGCCTTTGTCACAATGATGTATGCTTTAGCTAAGGCCTTTTTGCACTACAGCTCCATCCTGGCATGGGGACAAGTTGAAGCTGATCTATGACACGTGCCACCACACGATGTCATTGCAGTCCCGCTTCTGTTGCATCCCCACCCATTGCAATTGTGCGCTACACAAATACCAGGGGAAAAAAATCCAGTAATAGGCCTCTTTCACATGATGATCACATCAGCTGGGGCCGTGCAGAAAGGGCGGAAGCACTATCTAGGCACTTCCTTCCTCAGGGTAACACAGGAAGAGACTGGCTGCACTGCAGAAGGAAGGAAGGAGCATGTCCCGACTGCTATCATCCGCCAGCAGCTGGCTGGTGTGGAGGGGAGCTTTTGGGACACACTTCCATCCCGGCAAAGGCACTGCCATGATGAGGCCGGGATATTGCGGAATGCAGGTAAGGTGTAAATCTTGTTTGGATTATTCTAATTTATTTTACATGAAGAGTGTTCGGAAATTTCAGTTGGTCCAAATTGCTTTTGCCAGATTGTTAACTTGGGCTAGCTACAAGGAGCACACAACCTCCCTGTTGCAACAGCTCCGCTGGCTTCCCATCCATTTCTGAACAGAACTCAACATGCTGGTGATGACATATAAAGCCTTCTACAGTTCAGGTACAAGTTATTTGAATGTCTGTATTCTCTTGTATGAACTTGCCCATGTCTTTAGACTTTCTGGAAAGGTACCATTGTCTATCCCACCACCCTCACAGGTACACCTAGTGATAACCCCAAGTCTCAAGTCAAATCTCTAGTCTCTACTTTCAAGTCTCAAGTCTTTGCAAGATACTTTCAAGTCTCAGGTCAAGACTGGGAGCCAAAACAAAACAGAAGAAAAAGAGGTGGTGATGAGGTGTGGAGGAGGCTCAATAGCCTTACGAGGGTCTGCAGCTTTGGAACAAGCTCCTTCTTATTTCCCATTCCCCAAGCTAGAGGTTTTTGTGTCAATGGGCATAAAAGAGTCTACAACTTCTGAAGTGGGGAGTAGAATGCTTCTTTCTTCCCATTGACAAAGCTGATCAAAAAGAGATGGAAGCATTGTTCAAAGTTGTAAAGTTTCTGGATGAATGAGTTGTCTTACCTAACCAAGGGCAGCAAGTCAGTCACTAAAAATGTACAAGTCACAAGTTGAGTCAAGTCAGTGTGTCATTTATTGTTGAGATGAGTCCAAGTTGAGTCATCTAAATGATTGGACTCCAACCTGAGCCAGAGTCAATCAATTTGAATCTACGTCACTGGTGGTAACACAGGAGAGTAACTTCTCTGTGGCTTCTTCCAACCATTGAAACTCCTTTCTCAAGGAAGCTAGACTGGCACCCTTCTTACTATTTTTCTGCAAGCAGGTAGAAACCCTTTTATTCCAGCAGACCTTTTAAAAACTGATTTTTCAGAGCAAACAGGACTTGTATAATGAGCTGGAGTTTTATTAAGCATTGTTGTTGTTAATAACTAGTTTTAATTTTATGATGGTTTGATTGCTTTTTAAATTTTGAATGCGGTTAATTTTTAACTATGTTTGTTTTAACTGTTGTAAGCCATCTTAAGATACAATTTTATTTCAATGTTAGAAAACATTTAGCCCTCCAGACATTTTGGCCACACTGGCCAGGATGGGAGTTAAAGTCCAAAACATCTGGAAGCCCAAAGGTATCCCATCCCTAGTTTATAACAATAAAAGATGGTAGCCCCCATTGAAATATTTTGCAGTTCCAGTTGTCCCAGAAAAATGATAGAGTTCTCACACAACTGGCAATGGTGCAGAAAAAGGTAATCAGAAGGACTGTGAGTTAGAGAACTTTTTCTACAAGGAAAGATTTGTTTGAAGCTTTTGAGCAGAAAAAAAAGAAAGAAAGAAAGAGAAAAAGACTAAAAGTATAAATGGAAAAATCTATCATTTTCAATTTCCCATGCTTTTTTCTTTCTTTCTTTTTTTTGGGGGGCAGGGAGGGAGAGGGAGCTCTAAATATAGTTCATCATAGGTACAACTATTCCCTGCATGGGCACATGTACCTCCAAGACTTGTTTTCTGGTTCCTTCTCCCCTTTTCAAATCCTCATCACACTGGTTCTGAACACAACTGGCAGTTGAGAAGCAGCAGTCTAAGTCTCACACTCTCACATGTGTGTGTGTGTATGTGTGCGTGTATGAATGCAGACAGGCATGCACATGTGTGCATTCACATAAGAATTCTGACCATCCTGTCCAGATGACACCTGATGTGGTCTATATAGTTGAAAATGTTGCACACTTCTGATATATTGTGATCTTTCAAAATTTTATATTTACTGAAGATACCACGTATTTGTTTTGTTTTGTTTTTTCAAAGTATGTAATGACTATCAGTACATATCATTCCACAGCATGGGAAATGCCAAACCCTTGGAAGATTTGAGACTATATTATGTCTCACAATTCTGCTTCTTTCATGACCTGCCGTTTACTAGCTAAAGATGGTGAGTTAAGCCTGTCTCCAAGATGGCTATAAAAAATATAATGTTTCAATTTCTCATGGCTCTCGTGTTCATTAAAGCTCTCTCTCTTTTCTTCGGCAATCTGCCTCGCTCCAAAAGGGCATTAGAAATAAAGATTGCATTTCAGCTAAAGACAGAGTGAGCACAAAAGCTCCCCTAATTACATTACTAATTACTCGAATAGTCCTCCATTTGACAATATAATTACACCAAAGGAGGGTGAAATGTCTCAATTATCAGGGAAAGAACTGGAATTTGTTTTCATTCCTGAATTCATAGAATATGAAGCTAGATATATAAACTTCACATGAACTCCAAAGGGCAGACAAACTTTCTAAAAATAGCCATTTTTTCAAGCATATGTCTCTTTTTAACACAAGTATGCATAAAACGGTGTAGATCGTGTGCTTTTCATTGAACCCATTAGACATTTGAGTTCCAAGGCCTATTCACCTCTTGATTTTCCTTGCTGTTCATGCCAGATCTTGCCTTGCTATGTTTCATTTTCATGTTTTCATGTTTTTTTTCATGGGAAGTCCTAAAGTTTCAAGTTTGGTTTTCCTAATGAGATATCAACATAGCTGAGATCAGTTTACTCCTAGACAAGCTCTTTCAGAGCTAATTCAGTTTTATATTTTTTATATATTTTTTAAAAAATCAAAACAAAACTGTATTTTGAGCCTTTATGAATTTTTTGATATAAAAAAAGGAGAAAGAAGGGGGAGAAAAAAGGAAATGTGGTAGACTCTTTAAGATTAACTGCTTTTTATTTTAGTACTAGCATATTTACTGGCGTTGACCAGGATTTTATTTTTCTCATTGATAACATTTGTTAGAATAACCTCAAGAATTACCTTTCTTTACTTTAGGAATAAGATACAGTTTAAATACACAGATTTGATATCCTGTATCCTATATTGTTATTGTGTCTGTAATTCCTCAAACTGCCCTGTCCAGTACCTGTAACTTTTCCTCATATTCCTCAATCCATTCTGTATTCAGAGTTATTAACATACACAGGTTGGGTTTCTGAGGGAAATACACTGGTCTCCTCCTTCTTGCTGCTAGGCCTCATCTCCATAGCAACCGGCCTGAGGCCCAAGAGCTCTCTGGCTGAGAATTCCAAAGACCCCTCCCCAAACTGCCAACCCCAGGATTCCATAGAATCTTCACAGGCAGCCAATCCTATGAGGTCTTCTCGTCTGACACAGCCAATCATATGAGGTTTTCGCCTGCCTGACACAGACAAACTCACAAACTTTGACTTTTATATACTAGACGAACTTTCACGGCTCTGTGCAGATACAGTAAACAACCACAGGCAGAACTGCAATGAAGGACATCCACGGACAGAAAAGCCTACCAGCGGCCCTCTAATATGGGCCTGACTTGCATTATCTATACCATGTGTGCTTGAAGGATTCTGCCTTTGTAACTTCCGTAATGAAACAGCCTGATGTGTATACGTCTTACCGGACAACTACGCCGATGAAAACTTAGTCATTGTTCAGCTTTTGTACTTTTGTCCTGACATTGTTCTCAACACAAAAGACATATCAAAACACATTTAGAAATCAGTATTTTGAGAGAAAATATGTACAAAGAGATGAATTTAAATAGGAATTTTGTGCTGATTGTTAAGAAAAAAATCACAAGACCCTTTAAGGCATAGTCAGGAGTGGGAACTGTTTGGGCCCTCCAGATCATGTTTGACCACATCTCCTCACATGCTGTCTGCAATGGCTCTGTTGGATAGGGCTGTGGGGATTTGCAGATCAATCATACCTGGATGGCCATGCAATTCTAGCCTGTGATGTTGAGTTAATACACAGGGGCATAAGGAGTGTGTTAGTCTTGCTTCCCTTTTTATCTTGTGTAGAGGGAGAAAGAGTTTTTGAAATGAGGACTTTTATATCTAGACATGGACTGTCCACAAAATCTCAAATCCTGGAAAATTAGCTCACTTCAGATCTGACTGAGAACTTCACAGAAAATGAGAGAAGGAACTAGGTGGTGGTAAAAAAAAAAGTCTTCACTGTGATTTTGCAAAAGACAAGATATGACTGCATAGCACAAGGTGGTGACTCTTATTTGGGGAAGTTTTCCATAAGCAGCATGCCACAACTAGAAACATCTCCAGTTACCACCCACATTATTTCAGGTTGCAGGTGGGTGTGAAATAGGCTTCTGAAGCTAATCTCAGGGGTTAGGGAGGTGCATCCCTAGCAGGGCCAGCATCAGTACTGGGACTCCATTAACTCACTGCTCATTCTTATCCTTGTTCCTTTTATTGAAAAATAAAAAAGCAACACCTTCCCTTGTCACCCAGCAGTTCTAGGTCATTGTATACAGCTGCCATATGAATTTACATCATTGCTCCTAACCTAGTATAACTCACTCCAGAACACTGTGTAAAATTACTCTGGTGCTAGAATCACCTACCTGGTGCTGCTTTTAGTGCTGCTGCTTCCTGCTGTTGCCAGGTAAACCTCAGGGGGCACCAACAAAAGAGGGGCTCCTATGCCAAGGATCCCCTGGAGCCAAACAAGAATTATTTTCTGCCTGGAAATCACAGGTTCCCTTCATTGCAAATGCATTGATGCATCCAATAAAGTGCCAAGATGACACATTTCAAGTGTTCATCTTGCAGTCACACAAAAATGTGGCATTGGCACAGCTCCAATATGAAGATCCATTTAGGTATAGTAGTATTATCATCCGCACTAAGCTCTGTGACAGATAGCCAAAACCAGGCTCTCCAACTTGACCATGTAGAAATGATGATGGCGATGATGATGATGATGATCAAAGAGAAGAATATCATGAATATCCCACCTTATCCCACCATTTCCAGTAATCGGGATACAAGGCAGCTTACAACAGTTAAACATTTAAATGTTAACAGCATACAAAATTGTCAAAACTTTCAAAATAGTCAAATCCTTGCAAGCAATCATGTTCACTGTCCCCCATTCCAGAAGTTGATCAAGACAGACTGGCCTACTGAGGCAGCAGGATATTCCCCAAAAGCCATCAAGAATCCATTTGGATCCATAAGTCTCCTTGGGTGAGTCATTTTAATGAGACCTTAATCCTGCAAAGATTCTGAATCCCAGCAAGTATAAATCCCACCAAGTAGTGATCTGTCCATGACAATGGAACTATAGCCAGTTCCTCTACTCCCAGCTCACCATTTTGCCTGTCTAAGATAACAACTCCCATTAGGCTGAGTTGACCATACCAGCAGAGGATGATAGCTGTTTTAGTCAAGTGCATCAATACATCCATATATTTGGAGAGTGCCAGGTAGGAGGAAATTGCCTTGAACAGTAATTATTATGAAATGCTAATATTTATGCATGCTTGCATTGACATGTACTTCTCCTTAGATTTTCGTTAGTCAAATAGCCAATATATTTTGCCAAACTTCATGACAAAACTGTTAAGGGGGGCAGTATTTTACTGACAGCTCCAAGGAATGTTCAAAATACTTACTTGTTCCTCTCAAATGTTTAAAGGTCTGATAAAAAGAAGCAAGAGTGGCTGAGCTGCCTGCATTCCATGCAAATGCCCCTCTGAAGCCAGAATATTATTAAAAAATCTGTTTTGCATTAGCAGACAAAGTCTCTGGCCCACTTACATTCTTCTCCTGCTGAGCTGACAAACTCCCTCAACACCAGCCCGTCTGCACATCTAACACCAGGAAACGGGTAACAGAGCTATAATAAATTTGAGCCTTTAGACTCCATCCTGCCCAGTGGCATATAAATCAGATGCAAACTTTTGAACTGTGTTTATTTTTCATTGGGGAAAAAATACTTCTTTTATTTGCTCAGCCATACAGTGATTGACCAAACTGAAACGCTAGACAAATACAGCTTTTTTTTGGAGAGAGTGCAGCGTAGGTCATTTAGACATATCCAATTATTGCTAAGAAATTGGACACACCATTCTGGAATTCACATAGACATATGCATGCACACATGCGCCCAGACACAATCATATTTTTAAATCAAATTTGATTTGTATGTTAAGCATGGTATATACGGTTCAATGTTTCTGAAACAACATACTTGGTAGGTGTGTGACACAGTCAGAATATCTTGAAAACAAGATGACAGTATCTGTGTTACTTTTTGACAATATTTCAGTAGGGAAAACTCACTTTGTTCATTAGTTTGTTACAAGCTAAAAAGTTAAGCATGTTTACTTTTTGAAGCCCATGGTCCCCAAATCAGTCTGTCCAGGCTCTGAACCGTTATTCCGATTATGAAATATGAAGTTGCCGTGTACTGAAACAGACTATCAGCAACTATAGTCTAGTAATTATCTCTGACTGAGGCCATTTCTGCACCAGATTTGGTAAACTACAAACTCCAGAATTCCATAGGATGTTGAAAGTGGAATAATTTTTAACTAATTCATCTTCTGTTGCATAATATAGTATCAGTTTAAATTAATTTTGCTCTTAAGTGGTGGTTTTATCTATATATTAACTTCCCTAATTCAGATTCATTTTTTTCAAAATTATGTTTATTTTTATCCCCTCTAAATTTTTCTCGTTACTGAAAATAAGACAACCACTGCATTTTAACACCTACTTCTTCCAGTTTCTGAAAATCTTTATAAATATTTGATAGTTTCTCTTTTTATTTATTTATTTTCTTCTCTTCTTCTCTTTAGGGGTAAATTTTTCTCCTTTTTGTGTTTCTGTTTACTTACAGTTCCTTTTTTGTTGTGAACATTGTTGATAATCTTTGTATAATGTCTTGAATTTTCTACTCAATTTTATGTTGAAATTCAATAAATTCAATAAAAATATTTAGAAAAAGAAAGTGGAATAATAGCAGTATAATAATCTAGAGCAGAAATGACTTGAGAGAAGATCTTCAAATCTAGCTGGGGATACTACTGGTCTTTCTTCTCTGCCCCTCATAGGTAATCCTGGGACAGATCCGGGACAAGATTACGGATGTTACTCTTCACTTAGTGTCTTCTCAAAGGAAGCTACAATTTTCTGGTTGTGAGAAAGTCTTTCAAAATCATGTAGCTTTCAAGGCCTATTCATGATTCAGGACTTTAATCTGTGCAAAATTCTCTGATGTTTGGCACAGAAAAAAACCATTTCTACCATAGAAAATGTTGTTTCCTATGCTGAAAATAATATAAATAATATTTTCTGCAGAGGAAATATTTCCAGCAGAAAATGCTGCTTTCTACACAGAAAATGTCATCTTCTATGAAAATAAATCATGTGTGAATTTTGTGCAGCATAAATCTTTAATTTTAATATTTTCTGCACTGTGTAGAATACATTTTTTTTCTGTGCAAAGCAGCTATGTGTGAATTTTTGGCAAGGTAAGTCCTGAACTGCAAAGATTCTCATCAGTCCAGGATTCTTTTCATTAGAATTTATCAACACATACACACACATAAAATAAAATAATACAATTTACAAATAGTTTTGGATATTTTTTCCATCCCTAGACAGTAGTAAGAACCTTTGCCCTTCCAAGTATTTGGCAGCTTGGCAGGCCCCAAGCTATATATTTGGAGATCCCAGAAAATTCCTTATCCTGGCAGAGAAAACTGTATATGCTAAAGGGTGGACTACAGCTTCCTTAATTCCTTCCTGCTGGCCATGACACACGAATGGCTGTGGTTTTTACACTGAAAGATTTGTTTGTTTATGTCCTGTTCTATGTTAAGAGATCTTGGAGCAATGTACAAATAAAATCTGTTTAAATGTCACAAAACCATTTAAATTCAAAACAATGAAAATTATTTAAATAGAATGAAAATAGATTAAACAGCTATACACATTGAACAGCTTAAAACAGTTTAAAGACATGTCTAAAAGCTTTTCATAGGATTAGACCCCCCACAGGTTTAATAAGAGCCAGGTTTTAACTTGGTATGAGAATGAAACCAGCGTGAATGAAACCATTAGACCTCCAAGGGAAGAGCATTCCATAAACAGTTAACGCAGCAGAGAAAGCCTTCTTCTGTGTCCTCCCATAAAGTGTTCTTCCCACTGGTAGGAGTCAGTGAAGGGCCTTCAGCAAACCTCAGTCCTCCATCATTGGGAGAGCTAGGTGTTCTCCATCCATATTTTAGACTTAGGGAGTTCTCCCCTCATGTGGTTTCATATGGGGAAGAGGTGTATTAAAGTATACACACACATATATAACAATATGATATTGTTTCCTTCTCTCAGCTGGTTGCATTTCTATCCTTCTGGCAGACTTTCCATAGGCAATAGATTAAATACATTGTTGGACTTAGATGGACCTTTGGGCTAATCCAAGATGGCTCTGTTTGTCTGTGTGTGTGTGTGTGTGTGTGTGTGTGTGTATGTGTTGTCCAAGGCAAAGGATATGATGGTCTTCATTAAGAATGTAGATCTTTGACTATTTTATCTTTGTATATAAGGACAAACAAAGGATGCAACTGTCTTCTCACTGTGGGAGAAAATGAATATTCTTCTGCAGTGTTCTCTCTCTATTACAATGTCCCAGAGTGCTGTAGAGTAGTTATTATGTGGAAAAAAAAATAATGTGAGAAGGGCTTGCGGAGAAAACACTACGCACACAAGAAAATATGTTTACTGAACTGGAAACAGTGTTTTGTTTTTTGTTTTTTTCTTGCAGGAAAACTTATTTCTAAATATGCTTTTTATACACACTTACACACACACACCCTGTCATTTCTCTATACCAGTGGTTCTCAAGCTGTGGGTCCCCAGATGTTTGTGGACTTCAGCTCCCAGAAGCCCTGAGCATTGACCATAGTGGCTGGGGCTTCTGGGAGCTGAAGTCCACAAACATCTGGGGACCCACAGCTTGAGAACCACTGCTCTATACAATCATTCCTTCATAGACCTTCAAAATGTTTGGATACCAGCAGAAACTGTGTAGATGTTTTGTTGCTATGTTCTTCTTGATGGGTTTTCTGACTGTCAGGAAATCTGCTTTTCAAGCTATAAATGAATAATTATGGATTTTTTTTTCTATTCATAGTCCCTATCCCACTTCCATTCCATGTACAGAAATCAGCTAGACTGGAAGTTGAATCTTACTTAAAATTTATCCCAGGATAACTACTTCCAATGCATCTGAGGTGCTCACTAACTGAGAGGTTCAGAAACATACTGTTTAGCACATACAGTTTTCTCTGCCAGAATAAGGAATTTTCTAGGATCTCCAAATATATAGTTTGGGGTCTTCCATGGTTGTCCTACTGCACCTGCTACTTGAGGTAATTGCCTTATTCTGTCTTAAAAGCACAGTTTGCCTGTTACCCTGATTTCTGGGCTCCCTTGGGGGACACCTCAATGTGCTCCATGTGATGGGGAATGGAAACTAACCAGAGCAAAAGCAATAGCAATGTAAGAGGCAGGGTAACCTAGCAGGGTCTTTTGCCCAGTTTTTACGGGGTCAGACCAAGCCAAAAACCAAACAAGAATGTCCAATAAATGATTTTATTCAAGGAAAGTCTCACGCGGCAACGCAATCACTCATACACTCACTCAAGACCTATTAAGAAGCAAAAGAGAGGAAACTGCATAGGGAAATATTGAAGGGGTGTAGCTGGGGTGATATTGCGCCTTTGTCCTGAAGTCCTTGGTCAGGGAAAAACAGCAGAGAAGTGGGCTCAGCATGGAGAGGGCTGAGGGTATCACTCAACGGCTGGAGCAACGGTCTTCTGGGATGACTGGGGGTGATCCAAAGAACTGCTCAAAAACTGGGGCTATTTGTAGGGGGAAGACTACCTGGAGGATTAATCCTTTCCCAGGGAGAACAATGGGTGTTGCAGTGGGCATGAAGCGCCACACTGGTAATTTCCTTTGTGTGATGGGATTGCAAGGTGTTGCCAAAGTCTTTGGCTGTGTTAATTTGTGGTGTGACTTCATGTAAATGGTCCTTGCCTGATGGAATATTTGCTCAACTTGGGGCAGACACGCTAATCCCCTCAAGTCGGCTTCCTGGGGCTGTGGACCCTTTTTTTATTGTGGGTTTACACATCTTGAGGTCTCCTGGGGCTATGTGACTGGGGATTTTACTGGCCTGACCTGGTTTTCGGTCTTTGACCTTTGCTGCCTGCCTACATGCCCCTTCAGGGAACCTCTCTGGCACACAGAATCATATTTTAATATCAAAATTGTAGACCCCAGGATAGGGTTTTTCCAGTGGAGGAGCAAGGCGCTGGTACTAGAGATGAAAGATGTTTCTTATTTAAAAGATAAGTGGTTGATGAGAGGCCCTCTTTTATATTCCAACTGCCATTGTTCTGACCTCTGATGAGCAGAAGACCTTCTACTACCATCATTCCTTGGTCTCAGCAGTGAATGAGAGCCCCTTCCTCCATTCCAACTGACACTTCTGTTGTCTCTGAAGAAGCAAAGAGCAGCCAGCATCTGCTGGACTCAATCTCCTCTCCCACTGCCACCCTCTTTTCCTTGTATGTTCTCCTTTACAGCCTAAATGCAGGGAATTGTCAAATTAATGATTTACAAAGCTGATCTGGGAGCATTTTGGCTGATGAGTGGGCTGTTAAATAATAAAATAAAAGGGCTAAGCAACTGCCCTTGATTAACTAGACATCCTGTTTTATTAACAGAACAACCAATTTTCTGCCCTGGGACCCTCAGGGGGCTGCATGGACTGCCACAAAATCCCTACCAAAAGCTCACAGAAATTGCCAGAACCCCACATCTCATTTTGGAAAAAAAAGAAGATAGATAGACAGATAGACAGACAGACAGACAGACAGACAGACAGACAGACAGATATTAAACACTGCAGGGGGTGCAGGAGGCTTATTAGAATTTGCAATTTTTGCATGCCTGTACTCTTTGGTAATTAGATTGCATGCCATTCTCTAGGAATTTAGGCACGTGTTTATGCTTACTTCCTGTTTGTGTGTTTGTTCACATCCACTCTTCCCTGCATCACAATAGGCTTCCCTTTGTTCTCTGGGGTCTCATCCGCTCTCACACCTCTCTCTCTGTCCTGCCTGCCTCCATGAAAAATGTGTTATGAGACCTCTCTTCTAACACCATACATTACTTTTCCTTTTCTTACTTTCCCCAAGAAGAAGAACTTGCATTGCTTATGCACAAGTATTTGTGAGTAAAACTACTTTTATATACCTAGTTAAAAGTAAATTGCCCCTCTTGAAAGACTGGTCCCTGTTTTTGGCCAGGGATGCTTAGGGAGTACGGAGGAGATAACGAATGCAAAAACAACAACGGAGGGCTATGTGTGGCCAAAGTATTGAACTTTCTCCACACCTGGGGAAAAGTTTTTTTGAAAAAGATTTAACATTCTCCAAATTATAACTAGAGAGATAACATGTGTATACATAACACAAGAAGGACAATGATTGCAAAGAATGATAACACTGAGACCAAAGGCAGCACAGTACGCACTGTAGCCCAACAGTACTAACTCAGTTACAGGTTGAGGTAGTCAAATGAGTCTTTAGGACCCATTGAAAGGTCTATGATGATGGAGAGAAGCAGATGTGTTCAAATGGATAATATGGCAGCAGTTGATTACAGTCGTACACCATTTCTGCATGAGACTGTTATAGCGCTTTGATTCCACTTTGGACATCCTATGGAATCCTGGGGTTTGCAGTTTCGGGAGGGACCGGCTGGCCCCTCCCGAAACTGCAAACCCCAGGATTCCATAGGATGTTGAAAGTGGAATCAAAGCGCTATAACAGTCTCGTGCAGAAATGGTCTTAATATGGAAGCCACTGGGAGTAAATCATCCATCATCATTGCCTAGTTTATTTATATGCTGCTTTTTCATATTATTTTACAACACAAGAACATAAAACAATCATTAATATATCAAATACATTTTATAATACAGTATTTAAATTTGCAGGTAGCAAGCTAACAAAAGCATTACATTTAACATTTCTTTACACATTCAAAGGAAATTTCATTCCTTTCGTAAGAAAAATTACTCCCGTATTTAGCTAACAAACCTTTTGCTCAATAGTCTGAACCATGAAGATATCAAAAGCAAAAATGCGTTGATATGACAATGCTACAATGTTAACTAAGTAGATCAAAATGACACCATTTCTTGAATCCGACAAAAACTCAGCCAACAACAAAATCCGCCAAAAATTGGTAACGTTCACTAAACAAAGTAGTGCTCCCAAGACAAGACAAGCTGTTATCGTTGGAAAGGATAAGGCAACTTGCTCAGGTGGAAGAAATAGTTGAAAATATTGGGAAAATGAAAAACATACTTTTTCATGTAAAAAAAACCCTGATGAGAATTCTGAGTGCTATTCTTCCACTTTCAACATCCTGTGGGATTCTGGAATTTGTAGTTCACTGAGACCAAACAGCTCTCTGGCTGGGGATTCTAAAGGACCCTCCCTAAACTACAAACCCCAGGAATCCATAAGAGGTTGAAAGCGGAAAAATAGCACTGTAACAGTATAGGGCAGAAATGGCCATTCTGTCCTCAGAGGCTAGTGTTCTAACCTCAAAACTTTGGGGACCTAATTAGTTTTATGAAAACCCTCACAACTACATATTTTTATTTTTATTTCTTAAAAATTAAATCTTACAATCACCCTTTTAAATTTATTAAATTAACATATTTTTCAGCCTTTTAAAATCATTGTAATTGTTTGCACTGTTTTGAATGTGTTAAATTCTATTTATTTGTTTGGTTTTACTGTACGCTGCCCTGACATCTCAGGACAGAAGACGAGATACAAATATTTTAATAGATAAATTAAACAAAATAATTGGAAAAGTAATTTCAGTCATTTGCTTTTTCAAAATGACTTACTGTCTTTTCACAAAACCCGGGATTTGAAAATATAGTCTTGAGTGGCTGACGTTGGATTATGCTTCTGAAAATTAAAGAAAACAGCAAAAGAAAAGCCACATTCAAAGACTGTTCTGCCATTCTGAATTCTTGCTTCTTGTATTCTCTGGGGTATCTGGCACAGTTTGACATTTTTCATTGATGTGGAACGACTTCAAAAGTGGCCTCAACATTCCAGCATGAGAAGCAACCTAATTTGTAATTGCAAGCGGCTTAGAAAAATCACAAGGGATTTTATTTAATTCAATAATTATTCTTTTATACAGACCCTTGTCTTCCACTGTTTTAGATCAGTAGGGAGTTGGCCTTGCAGAGGCTGGTTTGTGGTACCTAATTTATAATGAATTCAGCTCCCGATCTTATGATTTGAAATACGAATGTAACACTACTGTGCAATTGCATAAACAATAATAATCTATTCTACCCATCAGCTTTCAGGTCTGTTGAATAAATCAGGGCTCGGATTCATGTCACTCTATGGCCACATGTGACCTATATGCCTTTTCCCACAAAGCCATTCTGGCCAGAAGCAGGAAAAGGTTAGATAAAAAAATGAGAATTATTGTTCCTAGAAGCCTGTATGAGTGGTATTCTCCTTTAGAACTAGGACATTTCAAAGCAGTGGATAATGAAAGGAATTAAACCATCAACACATATTTGATTTCAAATAACGGAAGGCATGCATTTTGACCAGCAGTTTTTAATTAGCTTTTTCAGGTAAAGTACTATTCAGTGGAGTTCACTTCAACCAACTTTATCAGTTGAAGCTTTGACACCCAATCCAGAAGTTAGTTGAAAATTTATTTTTTAAACAGAGAAAGATTGCTTTCGTCAAGCTTCAGTTTCTCTTAATTTATCGTAAGGAGCCTGAGGATTCCCCAAGATTCACCTCCTTAATTCACACCACCTGGTTTCTGTTAAATTTTAGGTTGATACTAGGTCATCCCACCCTACACATTTAAAAATGGTCAGTTAACAGGTGGCATGCACATATGAGAACAGCAAAGAAAGCTTTCCCTAGGTTGTGTGACATCCTAGAAGATCAATAGGATCTTAGTTAAGTGTCAATTTAATAAGCTTGCATGAATTCTCACCCCATCTCTGGATACTGTAGTCTGAAGTGGCAAAGCTAGGAGATAGATATTCATAATATTCATTTTTTTAAAAAATACTTCCCATATAGAAACAACCATATATCTCTAAAGCAAAAAACCTCAACAATTAAATCAAGTCAGTATATGAAATCCAGGCTACAACCCTGTACAAAGCTATGTAGGAGTAAGTCTATTTAATTCTGTGGAGCTTACTTTTAAGTAAGGATGAATAGATGGCAACCTCAGTTTCTCCTTCCCCCGCCATTTCATGTTCATGGACCAGTTTGCTTCTTTAAAGAAAAACAATGAGGAGGAGGACTGTGAGAAGAAACAAGACTCTATATACTTTTGGGTAAGTACATTTTTGGACATGAGTTTGTCTAATATACATGTTTTTGAAAACAGTTTTGTATGTTTTCTCTTCCACTAATATCTTTGTAAATACGTCCACATTTGAAAGGCATTTTTGATTGCAGAATTGCACTGCAAAGTTGAACAACGGTCAATATGAATTACTTTTGTGTTAACAAGTGGCTTGAGAAGTCTAAATTAAGCAAATTCACATTAAAATGAGAATAAAAGGATCTGCTTTTCTATCCTTACTTGACAATAAACATGCACAAGGTCACAATGTGAGCATCACTAGACATCTTGTTCCCTAATTCCCAGACATCCATATCATTCTTCTTTGTCACTGCCGTTAGCCTTGTATCCCATTCTGGGGAAGCTCAATTGTCAATAAATTCTGGAAGATCTGGACAAGAGGCAGCTAAACAGGAAACAATTATCCAGGCAAGAGTAAATCCAAACACAGCGTCTAGAGGCAGAACAGGGTTTACAACATAGGGGTCTTATAGAAGAAGGGGCAGATTCGGGTTCTGAACAAGGTTCAGGAGAATACAACAGAATCTAGACAGGGTACACAGGCATTGTTCCAATAGCCTATTTTCATGACTTTGAGAATTCAAACATATCCCAACACCAATCACTAGGGCTCAGATGATCTTCATGCAGTCATGAAGACAGAATTGCTCATGAGATACCTTGCACTCATGGAGAATGTTGCCCCATAGGAAGGCATTAGTTTGTTTGATTGATTTCATCGCAAGGAACAGCAATGCCTTTAATTGTGATTGGGAAAATACAGCCATTTGGACTGGCCTGTGAAAAACAAGACCAGACTCCATCTCTATCAGTCACCTTTCTTTCTTTGAAGCCTGCTAGGTAACACTGAGGTCAATTTCTTGAGAGGTCTTTCTTTTTGTCTTCAGGTTTCATGGCTGGAAACAGTAGCACCTTCTCAATGTTACTGGAGTCACTGGGCTTCCCTTTGTCCTAAGATATATATATATATATCTTTATTAATATTTTCTTTCAAAATATACATTTCCAGTTTTACCTCTCCTTGAGTATGTTCTTTCAAATTTTTTTAAAAAGTACTGTGAAAGAGATTTTAATCTGAGAATTGTTTGACAGTGTTTGAAAAGACAAGTGAATGGATAACAGAGTTTTGATTTTCGCTTTAGATAACGAGAACAAGCATCATGCAGTGGTTTGAACTAGGACTTATCCACTTAGCCATGGAAATCTGCCAAGCAAATCACACTTTCTCAGCCTTATATGAAGGCAATGACAAATCCTTTCTGAACAAATCTAGCCAAGAAAACCCCAGGATAGGGTCATCTCAGAGCTGCTGTAAGTGAGAAATGATTTGAAGGACCATCACCACCACCACAACAACAACTTTCTCCAGGCTGTTGTGCCTAGACATAATGCAGATTACCCGACACTTGTGGATGGATGTGCATTTTCTCCATACACATGAACTAAAACAACAACAAGGAATAGGGATAGCTAAATCAGTCTCCTTTGGCTCCATGGCATATATTCTGTCTTAAGTCTGTCCAGTTTCTATACCAGTCTGCCAATTTTAAAGAAACCAGGAGAAGAAAAATCACTTTATATGCCTATTCCAATATACAGCTTTCACTAATGTACATGTTTTTGTGCTCAGTTTTTGAGTTTAACAATGTGCAGTTTGGAGAAATGCACAAACCAAAGCATAGCTGCATCCATTCAATTCATATTCAGGTCTAGAAGGATGAGATTTTTCAAGCATCTCTAGTTTTGAGAATTATTGTATGAAAGAATTTTAAGTCTTCCCATCTTAAAGTACATATATTTTAAATTATGCAAATAAACCTAATTTCCTGAATGAGTGAGTGAGTGTGTGTGTTGTGCTACTTACCATTTGCCAGTTTTGGGGTGCTGACAATTTCCTTTTGAACATTAAGAATAAACAGCACCAGGGCATTACATTAACCTTAAGACTTTGTCTATCTCCCTACCCTTTCAAAGTAAAACAATGAGAAATTTGTCAGGGACAGGTACAAAAAGATATGAAGAAACCTAATTAGTGCTTTGTGTTTGGAAGTGATTACCAAAAAAAAATCTTTGTTATATTGTGTGAGAGAAAATGCTTTAGATTCTTGAAACATTAGTTCTTGAATTTAGAATAATTCAGGCTACTTACATTACTGGTGGTGAGGAAATAATTTTCACATTCTTGCCCTTCCCTTTCTTGCTATGACAGACATTTCTATTATAATTCTATTATTTTTAATGTATTTTCAGATGTGCGACTTCTAGAGAGGCTCAAACTAACTGTTAGATGCTTGATAATGCATGCTGCAGGGCCCCAAGGAAGAAAAGGATAATATCTATTAAATAAGGATTATTAGAATAATCACAGTGTAAAGAACTCAGCTCCATGTCCCACAAGAGCTGTTTTCAAACTTTCTCCTGGTAGGAAACTATGTTCATACTGTCCTTCCTTCAGGCTAACAAAAAAATCACACTATTTGTCTGTATTTTGCAAGAAAAGGTTCCCTGTGATATAGTGGTTTGAGCACAGAGCTACAACTCTGGAGATTAGGGTTCAAATCCACACTAGGCCATGGAAACTAACTCATCTTCAGAACTCAGTGAAGCCAGGTGAAGGCACCTGCTTTCCCTTCCCTTTCAACCTTGAATTGTCAGCTGCAGCCATTCCCTTCTGACATGGTGCATGCCTTCCCGGTGGAGAGCAGGGGAGTGAGACGCAGAAGTGCCAATGACAAGAACAGATCTTATTCTTCTCCTCTTGGCCATGGATATTCACTAGGTGACCTTGGCCAAATCACACTCTCCCAGTTAAAGAGAAAGGCAGTGGCAATAGTCCATCTAAACAAATTGTGCCAAGAAAACCCCATGATAGGTATGTCTTTGGATTATCATATTTTGCAAACAACTTGGAGGCACACAATAACAACAACTAGAAGTAGATTAAACACAATTAACAAATTAAAATGGGTTTCAAAGATTACAATTGTTTTAAAATCACGTGGATTGGCATTTTGAAATAAATCAGTGAGGCCCAAAAGAACAGCCATATTTTTTGTTTGGAAAACTTACAGCTCACACCACTTTCCCCTGTACTTGCTTTTTCACTCACCTCTTACTTCACCACAATGCCCTTCTTCCTTATCCAGGACTTTTGTCACACCTTATGCCACCATTCTTCCTTCCTTTGCACCTTTGGGAATCCTATGAATTCTCTCTCCTGCTCCTTCCACTTTACTACTGCACACCTCACCTCTCCTTGCCACTCCATTGCTTCACCTCACACCTTCATGATGCTCCTTCTCTTGTTTCCTTCACTCTGCCATTTCCACTTTCTTTCCTCCCTTCCCTTTCTTTCTGTCACTTTTTGCTACTACACGTTACTTTTCTGTCACCTTGCACCCACCTTCAACATCTCCTACCATCCCATTTTTCCCTCTAGCTTGCTTTGCCTTTCCCCTTTGCCATGGGTAGCCACTGCTGCTTTGAACAGAGGGCACGTAAGCAGCCAGGCAGGGAAAAGCAGCAGTAAGGCGGCTGGTGCAAGACAAGGGACAGGGAGATTCAGCAAGGTGGGGAAAGTGGCATCAAAGGCAATTACAAGTGTGTATGTGTGTGTGTGTGCAGGGGAGAAGAACGTGATAATAATGGGGATGGCTATTTTCTTCACACAGTTAAGCAGTAGGAAAACCCTAACAGCATCTCAGAAACTGATTGTCTCCCCTGTAGATCTAATACAAATTTATAATGTTACAATACCAAGCAAGACATGAAAAATAACAGGATCTCAGGAAGCTTAAGTGCCAAATCTTTGACGATCAATCATAAAATAATGAGGTCAAACACAGAAAATTGAGTTAAATTAGGGCTACTTTATTTGACTTAACCTATTTAAGTTATCTTGGCCTGGAAATGGAGCAAGAAGGAGGAGGAAGCTGATGTGGGTGCAGCTGAAGCCCAGGTGTCAGCTCCATGACAACCTCCTCAGCCATCCCTTGGGCAAAACGTCTAATTCCTGATGGCAATCCAAATACTATGGATTTCTTCCTGGTCTAGCTTAACTGGAAGGTAACCCAGGGACTCCCACTCAAGTTGCGGAATTCTATCAGTGAGAGACAGAATCCCAGGTTAGCCTGGTGGGATGCAGAACCCTAAAGGAGAGGCTCCAGAGCCCTAACCTACACAAAAAGAGTGCTGAAAGTTGATCACCAAAGTCTCAAATTCTTCCCCAACTACTTGCCACAGACAAGGGACAAGCATCTATTTGGTCCCTTTCCCCCATCAGGCGAGCCAAGACAGCCCTCAGCCCCTGTTGCAACTCCCCCAGGAACAATATATTCCCTTTTTCTGACAAATGAACACTATCAACCCTGTAGAGCTCTGGCCATGAAAAAATTATGTTTGGGCAAGGAAGAAAATGATCAATCCTCCCACCCAGGACCCTAAAAATTTCAGTATTGGCCCTCCTGCAGGCATGATCAAGAGCCCTGGTGGTGCAGTGGTTAAATGGTCAATCCTGCCGGGCTCCAGGTTGACTCAGTCTTCCATCCTTCCACAGGTTGGTAAAATGAGTACCCAGCTTGTTGGGGGTAATTAGCTAATAATACATTGTAAACTGCTTAGAGAGTGCTTAGCACTGATAAGCGGAATAGAAATGATCAATGCATTTGCTGTGATCAATGCATTTGGGAGCACCTGTCTCTCACCATACCTGAGAGGCAAAGTTGCAAAAAAAAGGGGGGGGAATCCAGGCCAGTGACTTTCTAAAGTGCAAAAATTCTTTAAAGCATGCAAAACTAGGTCCTTCCCTTCAGCAAGTCCAAGTCATTCCCAGCAAGGTGAATGACTAACATATCACAAGAGGCCCAGTGCACTCCTCAAACAAAAGAGGCAACAAACAACTCCACTGGAGGTCTCTTCTGCCCAGCCACTCCACAGAGGCAACATTGCTCAACTCCAAATGACCTCCAAAATGGCAGTTTCAGGCCTAGTGCACCACACAAAACACCATGATGCAGCCACATATCAGGTCTTGTCATATCACATCTAAAATATGACAAGAAACAGAAAAAAAGAACAAAATTAGTTAGTTGACACCATATCGATACTTAAGAGAGTGTATGTACCTCTTTGCAGCAGCAGATTTCCAGTGTCTGATGTGCTGGATGTCCTTTGGGTCAAAGCTCATCACTGAAGCAGTGGTAGCAGCCCCAATTCAGAATGGATGGGTGCCAAACTTAACCCCATGAAGGCTCAAACACTGCAAAGCCGTCAGAATGACCTCTCAAAACTGGTATCTGGTGAGGGGTGAAAAGTGAACATTACAAAACAACACCCCAGCCACACTCTGGTTGAGCCCCAAAATGGCAACATCAGTCCTGTTGTACCAAACAGTAAACCATATTATGGCAACAGATCAAGACCCGTTGTCTTGCCAAACAGAACCTGAGAACTAAGGAAAAGACAAAGAACAGCAGTGTTTGGATGTCAGAAAACATTTCAAACCTAAGAGGATGCACATACATCTTCACAGCAGATGACGTCCAATACCCAATATTCTGAGCCTAAGCACATTGCAAAAACTGTGGAATCAGCACCAATCCAGAAGAAATGGGTGCCAAACTGAACCCCTTGCAGGCTGCAGCTCTGCAAGACCAGCGAAGTTACAGTCCAAAACTGCTACCTGGTAAGCAACAAAAAGACAACATAGCAAAAAAGGAACCCAGGTCTAGCCCATATCAGCAATCTACTCTCTTTCCCTGATCCACCCTTCCAGAGACTTGTGCACCCTGAGGTTACAGGTGGTATCTTCGTACCTCTGAGCTTTATCCGTGAAAGCCAATTCTGACAGGCTAGTCCTGATTGATTGCTGAGTCAGAACCCTGTCCCTCAAAGAAACACATGAATAGGCCCCAATACCTGCAGCCTGTTAGTCAGTCAAATAATTGAAACTCCCTCTTGGCTTTTGGAAAGACTAGCAGCTCAGACACCCTCCTCCCTCCAAGGCTCCACAGGTCTGTGGGCGTCAGGATAGGACTAGCATCTGCATCTGGAGCAAGCTCTCTGAAATGCTCCAACTGTTGGTGGGAAAGATCCATGTAAGCGACGTCCCTCATGGCCTTACTTCCATCAAGCTGAAAACTGATCTGATATTGACAGAACCATCAGAGCCAGCTGATGAAACTAACTCTATCTGATTGCAAAACACTTGCAGTTATATGTGTGAACAAGACATTATACTGGAGGCCTCTACTGTGAAGGCTTGGATCAGGCCCACGTCATTAGGGAATCTAGAGATCAGCAAATTAATGATACTGGCCAGGATCATATTGTTCCCAAGAATGGACTGACAAATTGTGATTTCAGCAGCCCACATTTGGAAAAACTCTGTTTGATGTGAACTAGGAGTAAGCAAAAGGCCAACTTAATGTCACCTTTCAGCAGTTCTGCTTCTAAGCCACAGTGTGATAATCTCTTCCCTCATGAGAAGATTCTTGCTGGGCTTCTCATAGACTAGCAGGCAGATGGCTTCACTAACTTCACAGTACTTTTATCCTTTTGGTTTGAAAACATTTAACACTGCTGAATTATTCTTAACATTCCTTCTATAAGTGCTTTCAAATACTATGGTACTAATTCATTGTTGGAAAGCCTTAAATTTATTGACTTGGATGTCAGAGGTGAAATATCCTCCCTTTACTTCCTTTCTTTTTCACTTCCTTCTTTGCTGGGCTTGTTTGTATTGAGTGAGCTTTAACAATCTTCAGTAAGCTGGAATAGCTGAGTGAGGGTCATGAATTAAAAGCATCAGAATCATCAAAATCAAATTTGATCAGGCTAATCATCAAGCTAATACATATTTTATTCAGCTCTGAAAGGTAAGGGAACTGTTTTCTAGGTAGGTATATTTCTAATTGTGCTGTGATGGTGCTCACCAGAGAGGGATGTAAGCAATTGGGCTTAATCCCATTGGAGGAGAATATAATGTCTACCAAGGAAAAACAAAACCAACACAAAATTACTGAGTTTTGTGGCTCTAAATTGAAAGACTTTTCTGCTACAGAACATCCAGAAATGTTGTTACTTGAATGCAATTGAAATCCCTTAGACTGGTTCCAGGTTTGCCATCACTGAGAATATATTACCAAGCATGTTGCCTGGAATGGATCCAAAATTGCAAATCATTCCAAAAATCATCGATAAAACAGTTGGAAGAATATGAGAATAGATTCAGATGGCATGGCTATATGTGCTGTAATAACATAGCAGTGAACAAAGAATTTAATAATCACTGCATTCGGAAAACATTATTAAAAGTGTGGCAACAACTATATCCAAGATTTTACACAAATCTCCCAAAATGGACATCACCAAAAGAAGCATTTAAAATAGCTCCAACAAAAGAAAGTAAATTGCTTACATCTCAAGATATACTTATCTGGGAAGGAAATAAACCAAGAATAAGAACATTAGAAGAAATGAAAGAAGCGGGACATGAACTAAATTGGTTCCCATGGCAACAATTGAAGGGAAGATTTAAAATGGACCAAAAATTATTTGGATTTGAGAGAAAGGAAAATGAACTGGATGTATTGATGAAAGAAAATCAAAAGAAGAGAATATCTAAGTTCTATAAACTGATATTACAGAGAGAGATGGAGCAGGAAGAAATTAAAGAGACAATGATTAGATGGTCACAAAATATAGGACATTCAATTGATCTTCAAAGTTGGAGAATGGTATGGAAAACAGATTTAAGATTCACACCAAACTTAAATCTAAGAGAAAATTATTGTAAAATGTTACATAGATGGTACATGATGCCAGAGAGATTACAAAAGATTACCAAGAATGGAAATCTGAAATGTTGGAAGTGTGGGAACATTTTATCATATGTGGTGGACTTGTAAAAAAGCAAAAAAAAAAAAATTGGAAAGAAATACATGATGAAATCCAAAAAAATTTTTAAATTGAAATGAGGCCTGAATTACGTTTACTGCATATGATAAAACCAAAATCTGAGATTAGAAAGTACAAAAAAATTGCTATATTTAATCACAGCAGATCGATTAATATATGCTCAATATTGGAAACAGGATATTAAATTAAATTTGGACGAATGGAAAATAAGGGTTATGGACATGGTGGAGACAGAGAAATTGGCAAATTCATTAAAGAATCAATCTATTCAACAATTTGAAGGAGGGGAAGGGTAATATTTGTGAAGAAATGTACCCAATTTATATTTTTTTCTGGAAATTTCAATAAAAAATTTTTTAAAAATTCCTTAGACTGATTCCTGGATCTCCTGTGTTTAATGAAACCAACTAGTGGAAGTTATATGGGTGCTGGCTAATGTTCTTTGGCTATGGAACTGGAGCAAGCTAAATTTTTTATTACAAATCCTACTAGGCAGGCTCATATTATTGAACAATCACACACACAATGGGCCCCTGGGAGTGTTAAGCAATCTAGACCAGAGAGAACTTTGAAGGATATTCCTATTTTGTCCCTACCACACCTCCATTTTCACAGTCCTTGCCAGAGTCCTAGCTGTAGCTGTAACTGCAATAAAGACAATAGTAAAGACAATAGGTGAACAACCTTTTTCTCACAGCTGCAGTTGAAAGGGATGAGAAAGACCATGAAACATCTAGTGCATTGAGACAAGGGGGAAAGATAACGAATAAAGTTGAACAAAAATGAGCCTCCCTGACACTACACATGGAAATCATGACCACAGATGGTGAATCGGGCCCTCTGGAATCCCAAATAATTTTGCAACCTAATAAAAGGGATGAGGATCCTACAATTAAAGCTTTAGACTGTAATCATCAGGAGAACCACTGGCTGGGAAGTAAAAAAGTAGCATCTTCAGTTAGAGGATAAGGTTCTAGTTTTCACAAATTACCGCAAACCTCGTGGTTGGATGTTGCAAAGGAACTGTAAAATACATTTATTGAAGTTTTTGTTTCCTGTAGTTAAGTTGTTACTGAAATTGGATTTTTTAAAGAAGGTTAATTACCTTTGTTATAATTCTAAAACAGTCTAAAGGGGTGTCTTTTGTTTCTGCCTCCACAGTGAATTTAGTCTATTCCTGTAAGGAGATATTTCTAAGGAGGGGTTTGAGGTTAAGAAATATTTTAGTTAATTCTCCATCTCTGCCATTGGTTAACCATGAGAGAGGGACAAGACTTCAACCTCAAGAGCTTGTTACCACGGTTATCTGGCCCAAGGCCGAGATCTACAATTTTATATTGGTTATGGTTAATATTTCCATGTGGCACCCCATAAGATGAACTCCACATGTCTGAAAAGGGTCACGGAAGGCCTGTGTAGGCAGGCACAGCCGTGTGGCCTCAATTATGCAAGCTAGGTCTAGCCCAGTAGACAACAATCTGTCGCACAGCTGGTAGTGCCCTCCAGACACAGCCGACCATTAGGCAATTCAACGGCTTTCAGCCCCAAGCTGCTTGCTTGGCGGGATTAGTGCGTCCATCTATACAATCACTAAGCGCTCCTCATCTGCATACTGTTCTAACAATTGGCAATGCTGGCCAAATCTCATCAATTCTGATTTTGACCTTTCGGAGTCTTTGTCTCTATTCAAATCCCTATTGTTCTCTTCGGGAGAGGTCTAGCCTCCAGGTACAATCTTCCCTATAAAAACCCCAAGCTTGAGCTTCTTGTTGGAACACTTGTGCCTTGCATCCCAAACTACTGCCGCTCTGTTTGGTGAGCCTCCCCTCAGCCTCCACATGCTGGGAAACCACGACCCCAAGCTTCGAACTCTATTTCTCTTCCCCTGGACTGCATGATCAGGTGGAGTATCACTCCAGAAATCTGCTTAAAACCCCTATCAATTTTCCTCACTTTCTACTTCTATAGTTCTTGTACGAGTGCGTGAGTGCATGCTTCCTTGTGTGCCGAATTGTGGATATTACAATAAAATCTCTTAATTATATAACCATGCCTAATTCTTGTTGTGGCCTGACCCCGTAAACATAGGATCAAAGATCTCGCTACGTTACCCTGCCTCTCGTAGTGCTAGCTTGTGCTGTCAGCTAAATTCCCCACCTTTGTAATATTTGGAGCACACTTAGGTGTCCCTCACGGGACCCCCAGAAATCAAGGTAACAAGCTAGTCCACCCTGGATATTATCAACTACCAAATTAAGAATAAATAGTATAGAATTGTTGAATGATAGATTAGTGAAGGATGTGAGGAACCATGACAGGAGAGAGAGGGACTACGCTCAGGAAAGTTTTTCTCCTAAAAAACCCTTATTTTTCAATCATTTTAAGGCTCTTCCTGATTATGAACAATGCAAGATTATATCATGGCTGACCTCTTTCAAAACTATATTTTTGAAAATGTCTAGGGGTAATAAAGAACACAAATCAGATGTGTTGTGTTTGACATTGCCGTTTAAGAATGGTATAAAGAACATCACTATTTTTTTTAATCCTTAGCGCAGACTGTGCACAATTCAGAAACAACTATGTACAGTGCAGCTAGGGAGAATTCCTTCTCTTCTGAATATCATACCAAAACAGGTTTGGGTTTTCAAGCCCAAAGCCCAGAATAGTGATAGACCAAACTACATTGCCAACACCCCCATCAACTGAAAGACAAGCTGAGACAGAATTGTTGCAACCAGTGCCAGAAGGAGAAGGGACCAGCAATGATTTGGAGAAATTAGATCCACCTTTGCCCCCCAGCCTCCAATAACTGAAGAGATAAAAATGAACAGCTCAGAGGAAGCTGTTTTGGTGAGATTGAGAAAATAGAACAATGATAAGGAACACCTGTTTCCATCAGCTATATAAGTCTCCCGATGTTGCTTGCTGTTTGATTGTAGCAAATTGCTACTCAAGTCCTCACAACCTTTGTGTTCTGGCTCTCTTGACTCCTTTTAGATGGATCTTTGGCATCCTGGACTTTTTGGATTACACCTTGACTTTGGCTCAGCTCAGCACCTTTGCTGATTGTTTGCATTGGACACTCCTTGCTGCCTTCTCCTCTTAGGCAAGTACTACCATCTTCCTGCCCTTGCTGGCAGAGAGTCACGGGCTGGAAGTTGAACTCTGACAACTGTCTCCCAATCTTAGGAGTCAGGCAACTGATGCAAATTCATCTTTATTAGCTCAATTGCCTGTATGAACAGCAAACAAGGAATTACATCTAAGTCTGGTTTACTACAATTTTGCCAGTCAGAACTTGAAACATTATAACTGGATCAATATACAGTTTTGGAAGCCTCATGAGTACAGTTCACCAGGTCAGAACTACAGCAGCCCAAGGCCTTTAAATCAACTTTTGGTTTCATGTCATCTCTCCACAAACTGTTGTATCATGGAGGACCATCAAGCTATTTTGGATGAAACTGAAGAGAGGGATTGATTGTCCCTCTTTCTACACCAGCTTCTACACTGGTGGACTATACTGGGAGAAATCAGCTGTGCCTGGATAAACAATAATTTATATGTTCATCAGACTCATTGACAGTAGCATCAACAGTAGAAGACCCAAAGAAGTTGGAAACTTATATATATGACCATGCTGATAAATGGGTTGGGGTTATGTCATGGAACATAGGTGGGTGGAAAGGGACAACTTATGGCAACAATTTGTATCAAGTATTGAGCTAAATACTCAATGATAGAACTGCAAGAAACTGTCAGGAATTTCTCCCTATCAGGCCACAGCCAGCAAGGGAGGAGAGAGGTCAGAAACACTTCAGAAGTCCAAATATACCAAACACCAAGAAAACACAAGCCAAGCCAGGTAAAGATCCAGTCCAAAGGTTCGGGAGGCAGAGATCTGTCTGGAGGGTTTCAGGGAGCAGGAGACACAAAAGTTGTGAGGGCTTGCTAATAATTTGCTACAAGCAAGGAACAGCCACGCCGACAGATTTAAATATCCCCTGTGAACAGGTGCTGCTCATTAATGTTTCCTCAGCATAGTCCAAGCAGCCTCCCTCTCTGCAACCCATTTCAGCCTTCTGCATGATTGAGGGCTGATGGGCACGGCTGGCTGCAACTCCTCTGCATCACTGCTGGTTCCCTCTCCATCCTGAGCTGGCTGGGGCAACTCAGTCTCTGTTTGACCTTCCAGTGTAGGAGATGTTTGCAGGTTGACTTGCTCAGTCACTGGCTCGACCTCCTGCACAATCAGTTGCTCCGCAATCACAGCATCATCATCTATCACAGAAACATGACTTACAGTCTGTGAGGCGTTAGTGCTACCAGGGTTTAAAATATAGGTCAAACCAACACAAAAAAAATAAATAACAGAGGTAGGAGCATATGGGATTTAGCCATCCTGGTTAAAGAACAACTGGGATGGAAAGAAGAATAAATGAGAACTGCAGTCTTCATTACCAATTCATTGGTGGTTAAACTTGAGATGCGGGGTATGGTGTTTGTTTTAGTAAATGTTTATATACCTCCAATAACCTCTCAGTATTCCTTGCCAGACATGTGGGTATTTCTAGAACAGCTTCTAGAGAAACTGGTTACAAGGTTTTCTAGTGCCCTTCTTATATTATTGAAGGTTTCAGTGCCAGCTTAGGTTCAACTTTATTAAAGGTTCTTGGAATCTTGGAAGATAGTTTAGTAGAGTTGGTAGACTTGTGTTACTGGAAATCCAGGGATAAGAAAATAAGGCCAACATAAAAGAAAATCATATAGATGGTTTATCAATTCTAAAGAATTGGACCAGGTAAAATCTAGGTATTACTTTCTTATCCTTGGGCTCCTGGGCATTACAAATAAAGAAAAATGAAATGAAAACCATCACCACTTTGCAATCCTTAAATAGATTATTCAATTATAAGTACCCAGGTTCTTTCCACCCAGTTGTAAACTTCATTAAATCAAAAGTGATGTGAATACTAATTTTTGGTGCTGAAATTTCAAGCTTTGTAGATGTCTCAAAAACCGAAAACACTCAGATTTATGTGCATGATTTTAGGGGTTTCAAAATCTACTCCAGTCTATTTAGTTAGAGTGGAACTGGGTATAGATAAGATTGCTGGATTAATATTTGTTAGAATGGTAGATTTTTGGTGTGGAAGAAAGGCTTCCTAAGATTTGTCTGGAAGAAAAGAGGATACTGTCACAAGGAAATTTTTGGCTAAACAAACTTTTAAATATACTGTTACCCCAAAATGTGGATGACTCAGGGGTTCACCCACGATACCATTACCTCCATGTGACAAAGGGGAATTAATTTACGAGGTCTGCAAGGGGGGGGGTAACTTAACAAGATCTTTCCACCAATGTTAATGGGGTCATACAGGAAAGAACTAGCCAGAGAATCCAAACTGTAAACTAAAATTGTGTTTTATTAAAAGATTCCAACATGCATGAGAAAGACCCAAGCACTCCCTCCAAAGCTAACTGAAGGATAAAGGGAGGAAAGTTGTGACAGAGGATTTTTAGGATTCAGGTGATATTTACAGTCTGTAGAGAAGTGAAGAAAAGTGACAATGTGACTTAGGTAGGCACCTAAGGACAGTTCTCATTGGGGAATCAAATGGACAGCATAGCATTCAATAAATCAAGAGACTGCATGAGACTGCTAGAAATCTGAGTGTTCTTATACCCAAAACTACCCTGTGGGGATGGGTATGAATCTCACTCCTAGCCTAGTGGACAATGAGAGTTGAAACACAAACAATGAAGTCTGGACAGTGTTAATATTCTCAGTGTTTAGGTGACAAAGGGATAATGGCTGCCACAATAGCTCTGTTGGGAAGACAAAGCAGGGAAACACCCAGGTATGAGGGATCAGCGTTAGAACAATCACAGTCTGGTAGAAACTTCCCTTTTCTGCTCGGGATGTCCAGCTTTTAGCATAAGACTCTTGTCTCTAGAGTTGCCTTGCTATCTGCCTGAGAATGACTTCAGTTTCACTTAGGAGGGGGCATGGCTGACCTGCCCTGCCATCTCATATTTACAGTCAGTAATTCTCCTCTTTCCAGCTTGACCTTCCAGTCACCTCAGGTTCCATTTTATATCAATACCAATCAATGTAGTGCCAATTAAATATTTGCCAGTTAAATCATATAAATGTTAGGCGGTGTGGAAGGCGGAAACAATACTACCAAACCTTGGATTCTCTGTTCAGGTATTGAATCCAAGGTTTCCTGATATTAAAAAAAATATTTAAAAAGATATTTAAATGAAGAGTCTCTGATGCTGATGCACAAACTGATATACCAGTTCTAAAAATTGTTGAAATGGCAAAATGGTTAGATAGTGTGAAATGTGAGCATAAATTTAAAAAATATCTGGTACTTCCCCTGTCCATGGAATCATGTATAGCCTTTGCACATTTACATTTTGAAGAAATGGATACAATGATGAAAGGGAGAAGATTCCACAGTGTCCCAATACAAAAGATAGGCTGTGTATCTGTGGAGAGCCAGTGTTGGAAAATTTCACCCAGTACATACTGAGTGTCACAGATATACTGATACAAGTGAAAGTTATTTAGAGCCATTCCTAGAGAAAATAAAATTTTGGGGATATAAAAGAGACACTTAATTTTTTGTTACAAGCAGCAAATCAACACGTGATCTGGAGAGTTGCTACATTTTCAGTGAAGGCTGTCAGATGCAAAGAAAACTTTTTGGAGTCCATTTTGGGCTAATTGTTACAGAATCTTGACAATAGGTGAGTATAAGATGTTCTTGTCATGTTATGAAAAGTTAATTGCTTTCCTTTGTTACCATTATGTGACTTATATTATAATAAACTGATTCATTTAAAGTTTAGGCAAAAAATATACAGTTAATTTTAATTGCAATTGTAAGTGCAAGTGTGAATGTTTGGATGTTTGGATGTTTTATATTTAATTTGCAATAGTCTTTGGAGTAAGCAAAAAATAATTTCTTCTTCTCCTCTCATGAACCTCCCTGTCGATCTACCATCTGATTCTAGATTGCAGATGCTTAACTGGTTTCGAACTCATAAGAAAAAGGGGTGGTGTGGAAAATCTGCAAAAGAATACTAAAGATGGACTTAAAACCATGCAGTGGTTCTCAACCTGTGGGTCCCCAGATGTTTGTGGACTTCAGCTCCCAGAAGCCCCAGCCACTATGGTCAATGCTCAGGGCTTCTGGAAGCTGAAGTCCACAAACATCTGGGGACCCACAGGTTGAGAACCACTGGGAGGCATCTGAAATTTGATAATAGACCTGCACCATGGAATTAACATGTCCAACCAAACTGAATCTGGCACCTTTAGGAAGTGTTTATCAAGCTCCTTGCCCCTTGCATTTTAAGTGCCGGTCCCTATTGTTAGCTCCCTGGTGCTTTCTTTGTTGTTGGCAATTCCAAAAGGATTGTACAAAAGTACAACTGGAACAGTTTAGGAAGGGGCCTTTTGAATTCTCAGCCAAAGAGCTCTTCGTCCTCAGTCAACTACAAACCCCAGAATTCCACAGGATGTTGAAAGTGGAATAATAGCACTATAACAGTGCAAGGCGGAACTGGCCTAAGTTTCGATCAGACCCTGGAAAAGTTACTGAATTTATACAGAGTTTTGGGGTAGGAAAATGCCCTCTTTTTTTCCTGATGATTAAATGCCCTTGGATGGCCCTGCTTCAGATGTGATTTAGATCTAAATCTACAGGTGGATGGAGCCTAGATTATAGGCTGTCAGAAGACCAAATTCAGACTCAACAGACTGTCACATGCAGACCTGCTCTCCCGCAGATTCTATTTCCTTCTGCACTTTGTATTTCATCAGTCTAGGCTTTGGGAAATGTTTATGTTGGTTTCCAAACTGTTTATGAAACCCTAACCTTGAAGGATTACAGATGGAACAGTAAAATACAGAGTGGTATTGGCCCTGCCTTTGTTTTTCTTCCACATCCTCCCCCACTCCCAATTCCCTTTAAAACCTCCCTTTGCAGGCAAGGGCTGGGAAACCATTTATTATTGTGCTTGATGCCAAATAGTTCCAGCATGAAAATAAGCCCAGGCCCAGCCAAAGATAATACTCAGCCTCCTCAGGTACCAAGGGAGATGCATATTAAAACAAAGCAGGAATTTAGCTTGGAATCTGATGAAAAAGAACACCAGGTGTTCATGACTTAGTGTAACCATGATTGTTAGAATATGAATGTGTTCGCTTGTAAAAACAAATAATGTAGCCTCACTATCAGGATGAAACTTGTGCTTGATCTTTTAGTGATGATGATGGCCAGTGTGACCACACACAGCTTTTTTACACAAACTAGTATATATATCTAGAAGAATTTATAAATGAGATGGACTAAAATGTTTTGCTACCTAAGACACAAGACAAGAGGTGCACAAATATACCAGATTCCATGCACAGGAGCCATCCAGATGAGCATGTGAGTCTTCCTTCAAAATGGGCAACATAATACCACCCTCCACTACAGCTGCACAATCTAACTCAAGAACTACAGGGGATGTAATACTGTCACATACACTTTCATGTGCTGTCATACTCCAAGAACACACTCTGAGGTTAGCAATAGTTTATTCATTTAATTAACCTGAGTACTAACAATACACTTCTCCAGAAACTGCCAAAACTAATTTGTATAGGTGCCATACACTTTTTATATGTTGTCATTACAAATTCACACACACAAAGCTTCCATTGGTTAGTTCAGCATGATCCGTTCCCCCTGTTCTTTTCCAAGGCTGGTACCTGCCTCATGCTGGCATGTTCTTAAACAATAGTCAACCCATCTCCAAGCCTTCAGCTATCTCCATACCTTCCCATTTTCATAACATTCTTGCCTCAAGTATTTCCTGCTTTTACTTTCCAGCCTTTACACTTCTCTTCCATTTATCAGACACAATGTAGCAGCAGGTAATCTGTTAGGTACATTGTAGTAGTGGTTGTCAGAATTGCCTTCAAGCTATTGAGCATCCACCCTCTCCTTTTCCCACCTAGCACCATGGCAGGGACCTTGCAGATACGCAGTTAAGCACTAGATTTCTCTAGCAGACAGTTCTTTGTAGCTAATTCACACATATGCTTAAGCAAGGTTTTTTCCCACTGTCAAAAATATGTTTGCATCTATTTTTCTCCCACTTATGCACATGTTAATTTAATTTGCATTCTAAAATATGCACTTTGTTGTGTGTGCATTTTATTTCTCCGAAGTCTCCTGTAAATCTCATAAATGTGCAAAAGCACAAGGCAGGTGTACTTTTTCTGACAACATTTCTCAAGAGCTGGGAAAATGCTACTGTCTTCAAGACTGTTGCATCCAATTAAATTTCCTTCCATCCCTAGAACTTCATTGTTTTTGCCTGTGTGTGTGTTGTATGCCTTCAAGTCATTTCCAACTTATGGCAATGCTGAGAGGAACTTATCATGGGTGTTCTGGGGCTGAGAGTGTGTGATACGACCAAGGTCGCCCAGTGGGTTTTGATGGCCAAGTGGGGAATCAAACCCTGGTCTCCAAGGTTGTAGAATTGAACCCTGGTCTCCAGGCTCATAATCCATTGCTCAAACCACTACCTAACCTATCTCATTTGTTTCTGCTTATTCTACAGCAACTGCTGCTTGCGGCGACCTGGAGCCCCTTTACACTACACAGTTATAGCACTGTGAATCCACTTTATCTGCCACATCTACATCCTATTGAACCATATGACTGGCAGTTTGGATCTGATGCTCTTTGGCTACAAATTTTTAATACTCCTCCCTAAACTCAAAATTATAGGAGTCCATAGAACTGAACCATGGCAGTAAAGTGAAACCACAGCATTACAACTGTTTAGTGTGAAAAGGCCTCAGTCCATCTCACTAACTGTATCCAGAATGCAACTCTGGAGACTCAGATAGAAACAGCCTGTTCAAATCATATTGCCCTAAACCTCCCCAGCAGCAACTCCCTTCTGTACCACTCAATGTACAGTCATGTTTTCAAAACTCCAACATTTCATAGATGAAAAGTGGGATACATGTGGACATGCTGCATAAAAATGTAGACAAGATGGCAAGAGTTATTAATAAAGAAGAACAGACAGACTAGGAAAGGTTGTTTCCCATTGCCTGACTCTAATAGGAGAGGGAAGATTTCTTTCCTTTCTCTCCTCTTCCTCCTGTTGAGTTAACTGAGACCAAACTTCTTCTGTACTTTGAACTCAGTTTCCAACAATGGAAGTCAGCTGAGGATGAAGGGGAAAACTGGGAAGAGGAGAAAGAAATTGGACCATTTTAAGAGCAGTTGGAAGGGTGGAATGACAGAGGCTGAATCGGAACTGCCCCTGCCAAATTAGGACAATTGGATAGTTTGTCTTTACTGTTATTGTTGTATGCTTTGAAGTCATTTCCAATTTATGGCAGCCCTAAGGTGAACCTATCACAGAGCATGGGGTTTTGTAGAGCTTAGAGTATATGGCGCACCCAAGGTCACCCAGTGGGTTTCCATGGTTTGAGTAGGGAATAGAACTCTGGTCTTCAGGGTTGTAGTCCAACATTCAAACCACTGGGCATCTTTGAGTCACATAATCAATTGCTCTTTGATATTTTTTTTCAGAAATGACCATTATTTCAAAGCACAGCTTCTGAATAATTTAGATTGGATATTGTGGGTGATTGTATTAGGCCAGTGCTTCATCAAGTGCATTATCTCCTGATCCATTTCTGGACTCAATGACTTTCATGAGTTGGGACATAGAACACCTGTCTCCGAAAAGACCTGTGCATACATTAGGGTCTTGAGTAAAGGACCTTCTCGATGGACTATTAATGTCTGAGGTGTATGTCTTTGAGCTGTGAGAAAAAGGAGGTTCTCACTGGTGCCCCTCAGTTGTGGAATGCCCTCTCCTGGGAAGCCAACCTTGTTGGAACCAAAGAGGCATCAACGCTTGTATAGGTTAGTGAAAGAGAGCTCAGAAGAGCATGCCTGCCCTTTTGTTTCACCTCTCTGCTTATTTCTTTGATCTATGTTCTCAAGCCTTTTACTTCCTTCCTGTCTGCAGAGGTCACTTCCTCCTTCTTCCAAAAGTTAGTTAGTCTTTTGTCTGGGAAGGGATCATCCATGATACTCATAAGAGCTATTTAGGGGCTCTTTTACAAAAAGTTTGGAACTTTTTACTCTATCTCCTTTCCTATCCAAGATGGATTTCCTGAAACAATAAATGTTAAGCTTTTTCCCCTTTTTACCTTCCAAGAACATCTTGAATATTTCTTTTTTCCTCCTATTTATTACCAAAGCTCACATTGCAGAGGCTATGCTGCCCTCTACTTCGCTTTAGATACCTAATATTCCAAAAGACCTAACTTCTCTGCTTGAATGTCATTTCAGCACCAGCTTAAGTATTTGTTTTATATCTTACAACACTGCTTAACTTGAATTGTTTTAATCCAATGACCACCAGACACAATGCAATTGGTAGAGAAAGTGAGGCAGCTGTGATAGATGATGATGCTGTGATTGAGGAGCAACTGATTGTGCAGTGGGGCCGAATCAGTGACTGAGCAAGTTGACCTGCAAACATCCCCTGCACTGGAAGGTCAGAGACTGAGTTGTCCCAGCCAACTCATAATGGAGAGGGAAGCAGCAGTGATGCAGAGGAGTTGCAGCCAGCTGTACCCATCAGACCTCAATCACGCAGAATGCTGAAAAGGGCTGCAGAGAGGGAGGCTGCTTGGACTAGGCTGAGGAAACAATAGGGAGCAGTACCTGCTCACAGGGGCTATTTAAGTCTGCCAGCGTGGCTGCTCCTTGGTTGCAGCAAATTATTAGCAAGCCCTCATAGCCTTGGTGTCTCCTGCTCCCTGAACCCTCCAGATGAATCTCTGCCTCCTGAACCTTTAGACTGGACCTTGACCTGGCTCAGCTTGTGTTTTCCTGGTGTTTGGTATATTCGGACTCCCCAAGTGTTCCTGGCCTCTCTCCTCCCTTGCTGGCTGTGGCCTGATAGGGAGAAATTCCTGACAGCAGCAGCTGGCCCTGATAACTGCTTCAGGTCCTGCTTCTTTTTGTATTTTGATTTTGTCTAGCATTTTATAAGCTGCCCTAGGAACATGTTAAAAATGGTGGCGTGCAGGCCTATAATAAACACACACACAGAAAAAAACAGACTAATAAAATAAAAACATTGTGTTCTAAAGAACTAAACAATCCTCCAATACAAAATCAATGCTTTAATTGTAGCTGTAGTAGAAGCAGTTAAATGACCAAAAAAGAAAAAGAAAACAACCCACACCTTTCCATATTTCTGTTTTATTGTGGAGCTAGTCAACATTATCAGCTTATACCAGGAAGTCTTCTTTGGTCCTGTTCATTCAGGATTTGCATTTTATATACTTGAAGCCAGTGCAAACCGTGCCTAAGAATGATAATGCTATGACTTGATAACATGGAAAGCAATGTCTGTGCATATAGTAGTAACTCTGCTAGGAGAGCACTAAAAATTCTATAACTTAAGGATGTCATTTCTGAAGTCAAAGGAAGACTTCAGTGTCAATTCTTCTGATGGTGTTTGGATAGAATCCAAATAATGTGCTTTACAAAAAATAAACAGTGAAATGATAGTAAGATGAATATGTATTTCAGACTCTTTGGAAAAAGAAGACTTCTAGATCACTCTTAATCCAAGTAGATTAAATAACAATTCTTATCCTTATGAGGACATGAAGTTTAACATGATTGGGGTTTTGAAGTTGCTGCCATTTAATGAAAGGTAGTTTTCCATTAATGGAAAGAATAAGTGCTACCTTATTTTTGACTCTCCCTACATTATTTGGCAGGCTCCCAAATCTCAGAAAGAGTTACCAAGGGAGTGGTTGCCAGAAACTGAATACCACATCTTGGCAGCATAGCAAAACCTGCAAGTGATAAAACATGTACAATAGGATACATGTATGCAAAAATACTTCAGATTCATTGGTTGTGGCAACTTTTGCTACATTTTCAAATTAAGCTTCCAGTTTAGCCTTTTCAAACACACGCTTTCATTCTTCTTCAGCAGCACAATTTCTGCAATATACCATAAAGATTTGTGATGATACACCCATAGCCATTATCCCAGAACATTCTGTAGATGTAAATAAGGGTACTAAACAGATGAACGTGGGAACTGCAAGAAATTATGCTGCTTGTGAAAAATTTGACAAAAGTTAAGAAATTGATTTGGATTTTAATGACGGCTGCTGTCATTTAAATGAGATGCACACAGAAAGGAGGGCTTAGAAATAATTGTATTGCTGACAGTAGAACAAAAAAGTTTGTTATAGACTCTTTCTATAGTTAAGTGGATGCAGGAAGACACAGAAGTCAGTAGTATTTTGAGTCAGTGATATCTTATGTTGGAAGATCCAGCTATGTGTGCTATGCAATCTGCCAAGTTAGCCTGTTGTCCTCAGACTGGTCAAGAGGGTTGTTCCATCACCGTTACTGAATTAGGATTGAAATGCCAGCACATACAATCAAGGCAGGGGACTCTTTGCTTTAGAGGAGGCAGCTAAATTGTCTTGGATTGACCTCTGCCCCTCCAATGTTGCAATTTAAAACATGCAGGTCTGATCCAGACCAACACGAATATGTCTTTGAATTGTACCACCAAATTCCAAAGCACCAAATTCCGCCAGATGGAGAGGCTCTTAGCTCAGCTCAGCTATTCTCAGTTAGCATCAAAGATACTGCAATATCCCTCTGCATAGCCTTTGCATTAAAAGCCTCCATTTCTGAACACATATCTGAATAAAAATGCCAACTGAACACAACAAGGAGGGGACATTCTAGACTCCTAGGGTCAGTTCCAAAGTCTAGGGGCAGCGTCTGAGAAGGCCTGTTTTTCCACAAAATCAGGTGTTCACTTCCAAAATACAACTAAGGTCCTTTCCACACATTCCGTGGAATTTGCGCTGCAATGTTTCCGGGTGGTGTTTTTTTTTGTCCGTGCTACCGTGGACATATTGTACAACGGTCTATTGCCATTTCCACACGTTCCGTGGAATTTGCGCAGCGGATGTGATTGGCAGCTCTTGTTTTAAAAAATGGCCCCGTGCGTCATGACATGCATGCTCACATCATGCCCCGCAGTTCCTCCCACGATGACTCCCTCCTCCCATTCCTCCTGCTAGCCATAAAATAAACCATGTCGATTTTTTATTTTCGCACCCTATCTCAGGGGAATGGTTTTCCGCGCCATAGTTGGGTGGAGTGCAGTTTTTCTCCCTGTTTCTGGTAGGTTCTCGTGCCCATTTTCTGCTTTTATCTTTCCCTGTGAGCAATGGAGGAAGAGGTGTTTCCTGAAGTTGAACGGCCCATTTTAGCTGTATTCTGGCTTTTTGGACTTGTGCTGGCTTAACTGGAAGATCTATGGGCTAAAGACCGCACGAGGCGGCGCCGGCGATTGGCCTTTTATTGGTAATGCTGTGGAGGATTTAAGCTTTTCTGTGCCGCTGCTTGGAGGCTTCTCGCGGTGCGTTCCAACCGCTGAAGCTGTCCACAGCCACAGCCCGCCCTCTGATTACATCATGCACGAATCAGCACGGTATGAGGGGGGGAACCACCTTTTCCCCGTTTTTCAAAAAGCCTGTGCACTGTCTGTTGGCAACTTAACCGGGCGGATTAAGGTATGGAGCTTGCCAATTATGTACGAGCTAGCGCACTTGAACGTGTGGGTGATGTCCGTCAGAGCTCGCGCTGCCCCATTTTGTTTACCCCATGTGGAAAAGGCCTAAGATATATATATATATATATATATATATATATATATATATAAAAATCTGCACAAGCACTCTTAGACAACAAGGAGAAATGCCTAATTTTGGGGAAAAGACTCACACAAAAATATCAGAATTACATGTACTTTGGATTATATGTACTTTGTAGGACATTTTCCTAAGACGGTTTCTGATTTTTTTAATCCCCAACATCCATCTAGAAAAGCAAAACCACTTTGCACAATTATCTCTGAATATTCTCAGCCTATTTCTTTGTGTTATCTGTTATCCGTACCAGCATAACCACAATGGCTCAGAAGGACTCTCAGCAGGGACACTGGAAGATGTAAAACAATGGCCTCTTTTCAACCCTCAGGAGATAAGGTTAGGTGTTTCCACTGCTAAGTGTGAGACTCATCACTGAAAAAAATACTGGAGAGTTTCTCCTCCTGAAGTATGTTTAGCTACCCTTCCCACCTCCATTTGACTGCCATGAAATAGAGCAGCCATTTAGAAATCCTAAAGTAGGATACTCTTTTGTGATGTTTGTTTTGAACGTAAGAACAGTCCTTTAGGAATGAACCAAAACCCATCTAGTCTGGAATATTTTTTACACAAATTTCACACATTTTTATGAATAAGAACAACATATGCTTCCTTTAAGGGAAGCCATAAAAGTAGAGAGCAATGCCACTCCGCAGCATGGAGAAGTATCATCAGTGCTGAACTGGTTTTAGCAATGGTTTTCAGTTTTATGGTGATATATCTATAAAAACACTCATTCTGAAAAGGATACAGAGATTGCAGTTGTAATGCCATATTGATAGAATGTATATATTTGGAAAGTTTTCTCATCCTCATTAAACCATTGATTAATTGCTTCACATTTTCTTTTTACAGTCTTTTGCAGTAAAATGATCATCATCATGAACTTTAATTGGTATTATATCATAAATTATGGTGGCATATATGAGAGGTTTTACAGTTCAAGAGTCAGAATAATGAGGCACACAGATTACCTTGTATGTGTATGGCACCGCCAGCCTCATCTCCTTATGGGTTCAAAGTGCTGCTATTGATAGACTTGATCATCTCTTGTCAGAATTCAATTCCATGAATTGATGTGCTTTTAATATCATTCTAAAATATTGCATTGACTAAAGTCAGGTTCAAATGGAACTCCTGGACTTTGGGGTTGGCAATTGTGGAGTCTTCGACTCCAGCTCACCTATGGCTAGTTTGATGAAGATGATGGGAACATCAGTTCAACAACATCATAAGGGTGGCCGCTGCCCAACCCTATACTAAAAACAGGGGGCATATCCACACTGTATAATTTAGAGCAATTTGATACTGCTTTGACTACCATAGTTCAATCCCATGGATGATGGGATTTGTAGTTTTTGTGATGCACTTCGAATGTTCTGTTAGAAAATTTTCTGCTGGACAGCTTCTAATGCTGCAGTTCAAAGGAATGCACTAGAGAATTTTAAGTATCTCACAAAACTACAAAACCCAGGATTCTATAGGATGAAGCCATTACCATTAAAGTGGAATCATAGCTCTATAAGTATATAATTTGAATGCATCTAATATACTATATTTCTAATGATTTTCAATATAGCCTTGATCAAGATACTGTTCTGGATTTCATCACTACCACCACTGTCATTACCTGCATGAAATTTCTGTGGAGAAATTAACAGAAAAATCTTAAGGAAATATAGGGTAAATGTAAGGGAGAGACCACTACTTTTTAAGTCTTGTCGATTTGCACACAGTGGGATAGTTTTTTCCCCTCTCCTTTTCTTTTTCTTCATTTTTGACCACCAGACTCTAGGTTGGCATCATTTTTCTCTCCTTTTAAGGAGAGATTTGGGATCCAGCTGATAAACTGTATCCAGCCCTACCCCATGTCTCTCTTTGTCCCTTATTCTGTTGCAGTTGTTATGTTGGAGTAATGTCAAAAGAGTAGTAGTTTCACAGCAGTAATGTCTTTTTTAAAAAAGAAATCTTTATTATTAATTTTATGAATTATTTGACAACAATTATAATCCTGATATATATACAACAATTCCTTCTTTCTATACAGAAATTGTAATTAAAAAAAATCTCCCTCTAACCCTTTCCTTCTATACTCTCCTGCCGAAATCATGGTCTAATAAACATTATCCCTATAAATCCCTGTAAATCACCATAAATATAAATAGTCTTTAAAATAATTACATGCTGTTTACATACTAATCATAAGACAATAGTGATATCCAGGAACATTCAGCACCCACAACAAGGAGACCTCCCGCATCAGATTGCCTTCTCCATCCCTATTCACAAAGACTCAGCAGAAGACTCTGTATTACACAATTAAGTCCAGTGATACAAAATATACTGCTAATAACACTCTTTACTTGAAGAGAGAGAGAAAGAGGAAAGTCGTAAACATTTATGAGCAGTTTCTACTTTATATTACCTTTTTTGAGTAGCTGCTCAAACTGCTCAAAAGTAGTGACACACACTCATATTTTTCATTAACTGCAATATACAAGCTGCTATATAATTTTCTTTGCGCTAAGATATAAAAACTTAAACTTACTCGGTTAGTGTCCGGCAATTGCATTAAACAGTTTTGCTGTATTTATTGCATGATGTCCAGAACATCTTATGTTCCGACGGCATTATTTGTTCAGCTGTCTTCTCAACTATGTATTTCAATTGTGTCTGTCTGTCTGTCTGTCTGTCTGTCTGTCTGTCTGTCTGTCTGTCTGTCTTCAAGTCCCCTGTCAACTTACGGTGACCCCATGGTGAACACGCTGGATTAGCAGATGTGGTTCTTGCTCACCTGTGCAAGCATTACAGGAACAAGGAAGATTCTCTTCTGCTATGCCTAATTTTATGAAGTAGAACAGGAAACTGAGAAGCTTGGAGAGTCCTCATCATTCATTCATTTTAAAAAGAGAAAAATTACATGTGCATACACTGCAGTTAAGTTCCCCTCCTTCTCCCTTCCTGCTGCCTTTTCAGTTGGCAAGGGCATGAAGCTGCAATGCAACCCCAGAAACAGTAAACAGAGACAGAGGGGCTTGGAAGGATTCTTGTACAACATTCAGTAATTCTTAGCATATGTGAGGCATGGCTTGACCACTTCTTTCATACCGTGCTGCAAAGTGGATTAAAATATTGATATATATACCTGTTTAGAATCAAACATTTAAAATACTTGGCAGCACAAGAAAGCGGATTGCACCGTCAACCAACTGGCTTCCTCAGCTTGTCAAAACATCCCTTTTTTAAGTGCAGGAGATTGATGACACCTGATCAGTTACATCTGAGGCCAATACAAATGCTGACCTTGCTGTAGACAGCAGACAGAGGAAGCAATTTCTTTTGTGTCCATTACAGAGCCTTATTCTGCCAGTTCTACAGAGATACCCTGAATACTTACCTTGACACTATAAGCTGATTCTAGGACACATCGTTTAGGGTGGGTGACTCTCATCTTGTTTCTTGTCTTATTGACTCACTCTTCCACTTCAGTTCTCTGGATTACTCACTCCAGATACCATCTAATATCAAATATTGTTTGGTGCCCTCCTTATGTACACCTTGACCCACATCACCACATCCCTGCCCTGCCGGTTGAACAAATCTTTCCCTTGACCTCACAATAATATGTCTTTAGCTCTTTCATGTCCCCTGTTTCTGCCCTCTCACTCTCTGTGGCTGACTTTTCACATGTTTTCATCTCTACTTGGAATTAACTTTAGAAAATCTTTGCCCCTTTGTCTTTGTAGAAGACATAGTTGAAATATGGAGGAAGATCACTTTACAGTTTTATAAATTGCCATGAGAATCATTCATGGGACAATATTTGAAGAAAACATACTGAAATGAAGTTTGACCAATAAAAATAACAGCAATAATATTTATCACCTATTTCTATAGATTGAGGTGAGGAATCACAATGGACTAAACACATACTACCAGTTAAGAGAACATACAAATCCAATACATATTAAAAACAAATAATTAATTTGTGGAATTCATTTTCACCAAATGCAGAAACATCACAGTTAAAGGAATATGGAAGTATTGTAATTGTGTAGTGTGAAAGATACGTAAAACTTTAAAATGGGATTCAAGAAATATATGGAAGGAATAAATGGATGTTGGGAAAGCTGTGCCAAGTAATTTTCTCCTTCTTTTCTTTCTTTCTCTTTTGCACTGTTGATGGGGGAAAGACAAAGTATCTGCAAAAGAAGTTGAAGGAGATAAGAAATTGATTTAAAATTTTAAAAATGAACAGAGAAATGTGTCTATCATGACTTTATTAATCCTCTTCTGAACTTCATTTTTAAAAAAAAAGAAAGAAAAGAATGCCCTGCCCATACTTAAAGCAGCACAGGGCATTTCTGAGATAGGTTTGATATCTGACAGCTCTTCCTATAAAGTCCATGAACTATAAACCCTGGAATGCTCTCTTCCCACAACTGATTGAGAGCATGTGCCGTCGATTCCTACTGCTACAAGAAGCTGTGGATAAGGAAAATGTTGGTGTGTTGTGTGTATAGGCCTTCAAGCCACCTGTTGACTTATGGCAACTCCAAGAATTTAATAGAGCCAATGTAGTATAGTGGTTTGAGTGTTGACCTATAGTGCCAGGAGACCAGGATTTGAATCCCAGTTGAGTTGTTACCCTGATTTCTGGGGGTCCTCAGAGGGACACCTAAATGCACTCCAAATTACTAAGTTGGGAATCATAGAATCATAGAATCATAGAAATGTAGAGTTGGAAGAGACCACAGGGGCCATCCAGTCCAACCCCCTGCTATGCAGGAACACCCTCAAAGCATTCCTGACAGATGGCCATCTAGCCTCTGCTTAAAAACCTCCAAGGAAGGAGACTCCACCACACTCCGAGGCAGCATATTCCACTGCCAGACAGCCCTAACCGTCAGGAAGTTCTTCCTGAGGTTCAAGTGGAATCTCCTTTCCTGCAGCTTGAATCCATTGCTCCTTGTCCTGGTCTCTGAAGCAGCAGAAAACAAGCCCTCTCCTTCCTCTACATGGCATCCCTTCAAATATTTAAACATGGCTATCGTGTCCCCTCTTCACCTTCTCTTCTGCAGACTAAACATACCCAGCTTTCTAAGTCTATCCTCATAGGGCATGTCTTCCAGGCCTCTCACCATTTTGGTCGCCCTCCTCTGGACTTGCTCCAGCTTGACCATGTCCTTCTTGAATTGGGGTGCCCAGAACTGGACACAGTATTCAAGATGAAGGCTAACCAAAGCAGAGGAAAGTGGTACCAGTACCTCCCTCGATCTAGACACCATACTCCTATCGATGCAGCCGAGAATTGCATTGGCTTTCTTGGCTGCTGAATCACACTGCTGACTCATGTTCAGCTTGTGGTCTATGAAGACTCCTAGATCCCTTTCACACGTACTGCTATCCAGCCACTTGTCCCCCATCCTATATTTCTGTATTCCATTTTTTCTACCTAAGTGTAGAACCTTACACTTCTCTCTGTTGAATTTCATCTTGTTAGCCTTGGCCCAGCTCTCCAATCTATCCAGGTAATTTTGCATTTTGATCCTGTCCTTAGCAAAGAGCACCAGCTAGCACTACCAGAGGCAGGGCAACGTAGCGAGATCTTTCACCCAGTGTCTACGGGGTCAGGCCGAGTCAAGGAGCAAACAGATGTAAATAATAATAACCATTTTATTGATGTACAGTCAAACACATGTATGCACCACACTCACACAGAGAACTATTGAAATAAAGGTTGGAGTGGGATAGAGGGTTTTCAAGAGGAGGTTTTGTATGGGAAATACTACACCTTTCCTGAAGCCCGGAAAATCTGAAGGAAAAGGTCTGTTGAAGTAGAGTTCTCAGCACGGGTAGCTGAGGGGAAGGCTCATTGAACAAAGTGACAGCAAGGAGGGATGGAAGCCAAGAGCGATCCGAGGAAGCGCTCAAAGTCAGGGGATCTTATAGGGGAAAATGCAGCCACAGGCTAGTCCATTCTCGAGGATAACAATGAGTTTTGGGCTGGTGACAAAGCCCCTGAGAGGTCAGTATTTTACATGATTAAGACCAAATTGTCAATAGAGTAGCCAGTGTGCAAATGCAGAGTGCTTGACGATTGAGTATTCGGCTCGTCAAGCTGCCTGCTTGGGGCAGGGAGTTCTTTGTAAGTTGCGTGCATACATAACGTGGTACTTGCCTTGAGGTTTCCTGAAGCAGCAGTCTGACTATTTCTGGCCTGCCTGTATTTGTTTGGAATATTTCAGTGATTTGTGGCCATACCTGTATGCATGCTTGTCCGGGGGCCTTGCAAGCACGTGGGAAGGAGTAGGTAAAGAAGGCCCAATTATTGATAGCAAATGATATCTAATATCTTTAGGGATCTTTAGGGAGGAGTGACCATGCCCTATTGGAATTTGGCATTCAGTGGGAAGGAGAAGATAAGGGTAGCCAAACACCCATCTTAGATTTTAAAAAAGAGGACTTCGGTAAACTTAGGAAGCTGCTGGCTGGAATTCCGTGGTCAAGAATAGTGAAAGAGAAAGGAGTTCAGGAGGCATAGGAGTTCCTTAAAAAGGAGATACTGAAGGCACAGTCTAAAACTGTGCCAATAAGGAGGAAAAATGGAAGGCATCTGAGGAAACCAGAATGATTGACTAAAGAACTCTCAGCTGAGCTCAGTGTTAAAAGAAACATGTATAGGAAATGGAAGAAGGGGGAAACCACCAAAGAAGAATTTAAGCAAGTGGCCCGGAGATGTAGGGAGGGGGTCAGAAAGGCTAAAGCACAGAACGAACTTAGGCTGGCCAGAGACATTAAAAACAATAAAAAGGGCTTTTTTAAATACGTCCTCAGCAAAAGGAAAAAGAAGGAGACGATAGGGTCGCTGTGTAGAGAAGACAGAGAATTACTAACGGGGGAAGAGAAAAGGCAGAACTCCTCAACACCTTCTTCACCTCAGTTTTTCCCCAGAAGGATACAAGCACTCAACCTGGCGGTTGGGGAGCAGGTGAGGAAGCAGGGGAAATGAGGCACGCAATAGGTAGAGAGGTGGCACAGGAATACCTGGCCACACTGGATGAATTCAAGTCTCCAGGGCCAGATGAATTGCATCCTAGGATATTAAAAGAGCTGGCAGAGGTCATTTCGGAACCGCATGCTATAATCTTTGAGAAATCTTGGAGGACAGGAGAAATTCCAACAGACTGGAAGAGAGCAAATGTTGCCCCATCTTCAAGAAGGGAAAAAAAGAGGACCCAAATAATTATCACCCAGTCAGCCTGACATCAGTACCCGGAAAGATCCTGGAGCAGATCATTAAGCAGTCAGTTGCTAATCACTTAGAAAGCAAGGCGGTAATCACAAGAAGTCAACATGGATTTCTCAAAAATAAGTCATGCCAGACTAATCTTATCTCTTTTTATGATAGAGTTACTAGCTTGATAGATGAAGGGGATGCTGTGGATATAGCATATCTTGATTTCAGAAAGGCCTTTGACAAAGTTCCCCATGACATTCTTGCAAAGAAACTAGTAAAATGCGGGCTGGACAGGGCTACTGTTAGTTGGATTTGTAATTGGTTGACTGACCGAACCCAAAGAGTGATCACAAACGGCTGCTTTTCATCCTGGAGAGAAGTGACTAGTGGGGTGCCACAGGGTTCTGTCCTGGGCCCAGTGCTGTTCAATATTTTTATCAACAACTTGGATGAAGGAATAGAGAGCATGCTCATCAAATTCGCAGATGACACCAAATTGGGAGGGGTTGCTAATATACCAGAGGACAGGATCAAAATTCAAAATGACTTGGATAGATTGGAGAGCTGGGCCAAGGCTAACAAAATGAAATTCAACAGAGAGAAGTGTAAGGTTCTACACTTAGGTAGAAAAAAATGGAATACAGAAATATAGGATGGGGGACAAGTGGCTGGATAGCAGTACATGTGAAAGGGATCTAGGAGTCTTCATAGACCACAAGCTGAACATGAATCAGCAGTGTGATGCGGCAGCCAAGAAAGCCAATGCAATTCTCAGCTGCATCAACAGGAGTATGGTGTCTAGATCGAGGGAGGTACTGGTACCACTCTCTTCTGCATTGGTTAGACCTCATCTTGAATACTGTGTCCAGTTCTGGGCACCCCAATTCAAGAAGGACATGGTCAAGCTGGAGCAAGTCCAGAGGAGGGCGACCAAAATGGTGAGAGGCCTGGAAGCCATGCCCTATGAGGATAGACTTAGAGAGCTGGGTATGTTTAATCTGCAGAAGAGAAGGTGAAGAGGGGACATGATAGCTATGTTTAAATATTTGAAGGGATGCCATGTAGAGGAAGGAGAGGGCTTGTTTTCTGCTGCTCCAGAGACCAGGACAAGGAGCAATGGATTCAAGCTGCAGGAAAGGAGATTCCACCTGAACCTCAGGAAGAACTTCCTGACGGTCAGGGCTGTCCGGCAGTGGAAGATGCTGCCTCGGAGTGTGGTGGAGTCTCCTTCCTTGGAGGTTTTTAAGCAGAGGCTAGATGGCCATCTGTCAGGAATGCTTTGAGGGTGTTCCTGCATAGCAGGGGGTTGGACTGGATGGCCCCTGGAGTCTCTTCCAACTCTACATTTCTATGATTCTATGATCCCACAAGCTTGGGCTAGAAAACTGTGGTAACAGAGTCATTTGGAAAGTAGGGATGAATTACATTTGCCAGCTTGGATATGAAACAGGGCTTTTGTAACTTTAAGCCTGAACACACTGAGAATCAGGATGAGATAACAGAACTTAGTGAAGGCACCTGCCTTCCCTTCCCTTCCAGCTTTGAATTGCCAGCTGCAGCCATTCCCTTCTGACATGGTGCATGGAGAGCAGGAGAATGGGATGCAGAGGCGCCAGTGACCAGAACGGAGATTCTCTGCTTGGCCATGGATACTCACTGCGTGATCTTGGGCAAGTTACATCCTTTCAGCCTCAGAGAAAGGGAAGGACAAACCCCTTCTGAACAAATTCTGCAAAGAAAATCCCATGATCAGTTCTCTTTAGAATCACTGTAAATCAGCAATGATTTGAAGGGACACAACAATAACATTAATTAATTTCATAGGCTTGTCTTACCATTTATGTATTTATTGAATTTATACTCCTTCTTTCTCCCAGGATGGGATTCAAGGGGGCCTGTGTGTGTGTGTGTGTGTGTGTGTGTGTGTGTGTAACGTGTACCTGCCTGTTGACTTACGGCAGCCCCATTAATTTCATAGTGTTTTCTTGTTGTTGTATGCCTTCAAGTCATTTCCAATTTCTGATTTCCCTAAGGCAAACCTATCATGTGGTTTTCTGGGGGCTGAGAGTGTGTGACATGCTCAGTGTCACCTAGTGGATATCCATGGGCAAGCGGGGAATTGAACCCCGGCCTTCAGAGTCATAGTCCAGTGTTCAAACCATTACAGCACATTGGCTCTTAGACAAGAAATACCCAGTTTACAAGAATTTAAAACAAGATTAAATTAAAACCTTATTTTACAAATGGTAAGTAGGAATTAAAGAACAATATTATTTTAAAAAATGGAAAAAGGAATTTAAAAACACATTTAAAAGATAATTACTATTAAAAGATAATTTTTTAAAAAATAATAAAATACAAGATGTGCTTCACACATACAATTGCTATGTAGCTTACATCTCAAAGACCTGCCTGAATAAAAAGGTCTTCACCTGCTGGTGGGAAAGAGAGCCAGGAGGAGGCCATCTGGGCTTCGCAAGGAAGGGAGTCGCACAGCCTGCGAGCAGCTTTGCTGTGATACGAGTGAAGAACAAGGTGGGCTGAGAGTGAGGGCCAAGAAGGGCGAGAGCAGCACACTTCCAAGAAGTTATCTGGCCACTATTGGAAACAGATGACTGTGTTCAATGGCCCTGGAGCCTGCGCTAGAAAGAAGGTTGTTATATTCACTTTTATTCACTTTTTGAAAGTGGAATGAGCTGCTTGGGAGTGTGGTGGAGTCTCCTTCTTGTTTTTAAACAGAGGTTGGATGGCTATCTGATGGGAGTGCTTTGATGGTATGTTCCTGCATAGTGGGGTGGTGGTGGCGGTGGCCTCAATGGCCTTTGTGCTCTTTTCTAGCTCTATGATTCTATGATTCTTCACCTAGCAATTCATCACCTAGCAAATTTACTTTCCTACTGCAATCCGGTCCCAGCATATGTGTGCATGATAAAGCCAGAACAGACAGTGGGCCATATAGATTGGGTGGTGAGGGACTATCCTGGATTACAGTTTGTCATGGCTGATGAACCTTGAGATCCGGAGGCATACACACCACCTATTATCAAACCATGGCCATTTCCACACTCCGCTGTTATAGTGCTATTCCTCCACTTTCAACATCCTCTGGAATCCTGGGGTTTGCGGTTTAGGGAGGGGTGTTTAGAATTCTCAGCCAGAGAGCCCTTTGGTCTCAGTAAACTACAAACCCTAGAATTTCACAGGATGCTGAAAGTGGAATAATAGCACCATAACAGTGTAGTGCAGAAATGACTCATCACATATGCTTTGCTGTTAGAGAAATATTTTCCTCAAAATAGCTCCTGTAACGCAGGACAGGCTGTCTGTGTCAACAGTATGACTGCTTGGAGGGAAACCTCATTCAGGGTGAACCTGTCATAAGCCAGAGTGAAGCCACTGCCTCTGACAGCAGAACAGGGAGGCCATGGAAAGAACAGCAACTTGTGATATTGTTTAATCTGTTAATGCCATATTTTTTGCTAGTAGGATGGTGAGATGAGCAACTTTTCTGTCTCTTGTACCAAAGTACCTTGGATAGGTTTGTTATATTATCCATCTTACCTAGAAGCTACACTAGGTGCCCTGCCTGAGGCAGCAAAATACCTCAGTTTTGCTCTAATTCCATTGATTTCCACAATGCTCCTTCTCATCATTCCACACCCTGCGTCTCACTATAGCATCTCCTAAATCGTGCAACTAACCCTGCAATAAAATTCCACCCTCCTGTCTCGCACTCGCCTGCTCCTGTCATTAAAATAAAATGAAGGAAACAGCACATTAATTTTGAGAACCATTGTTTGGAAGACAGGAAAAAACAATAGATGAAAAAGCCACTTATAGTTATGTGGCTAATAGGTGGTGTTCAGAAGTCATCTTCCGTTCCAATACAAATTTAAATGCCACAGGAATTGTGCTATTTTTGATGTCACTTTAATGCAAAATTATATCTGGTTATGTTGCTGGGACTCATCAGACATAAATCAAGTGAGGCCTTTGCTGGGTAAATAAAGAGGGAAGCTTGTCTCCTGCAATCATTTTTTAAATAAGTACTACCTGTACCTCCTGGCTCCTGCGTGTGATGATGTCTACACTCAGATGCCCTATTTATTTGTTTGTTGCAACTTGCCCAGGGAATTCAAGCTTCCTGCACTTTTCATGGCTTCTCTCTGTTGTGTATTAAAAGGACAAACTTCCTTTCGCTGACATGTGTATTGTCTGTCAGAACAATAGATCTGCAATGGCAGCCCAGGCGCTGTCTGTGGAGAATAAACAAATAAATGTACTCACCTACATGTCTGTCACTTTTATGAGTTGCTTGGAGTGGTGCATCACTCAAACCGTTCCTACACTTTTTAGTTAAATCCCTCTTGGCGTCTTATTACCACTACCACCACCCCTCTTCACCTTTGAAGTCACTGTGGCTAGTCACAGCATTAAAAGGTTCATTTCGGGGACCCTTTCTATTGATTCAATTGCTTTGGCAGACTCTAGTCAGCCCTCCAACCTCATAGCAACTTACAGAAAGCATCAGACACATCAAGGAGTTATTAATCTTCTCTCAGGTATAAGGGTGACATTTTCACTGTAAAGACATAACCCAGCACGTCTGGAAGAAAAGAAGCAGATTCTTCAGCAAAGAGTCAATCTCTCTCTCCCTCTCGCTCTTAGCAGTAATTGCCAACTAGTCCTATTATTGAAGTTATAGATATATGTGCTTATACTAATGGATAATGCAAAGTGTGGATAATGAAATACTATTTTTTATCCCCATGGGATGAACAATGTAGGTATTGAGATGAGTATGTACTTTGGAGAGGAGGCCCTGAAACTTGACAGAACTTTAGAATCTAAGAGAAAGAAGGCTTTGTAGCTATTATTTGCAATACAAAGCCATTTCAGAACAGATAAAATCATAAAAATTAACATCAACATGTTGTCCAAAACAGAGATGGGAACAAAATGTTTTTGGACTGTATTTTAGCATGGATAAGTGAAACTGTGGATACCGTCATGTGTATATAGGGGACCTACTGTATATACCAGGAAACATAAACATAAAAGTTTACTAATATTAATACCAAAATTAATATTAATATTAAAACAACCATATTTTTAAAAAGTTGGCTCTGGTACTAAAACAGATATAAACATTATAACCTGTTTGTTAAAGACATATGAATTTGGACACATTTCTTAACATGAAAAAAAGACCACTGGCTTTGTTTTGAAAAGTACACATAGTGCAAATTTAAAACTCGAGACTTGACTATAACCCTTATCTTAACAGCAATTGCTAAACATTTCACTGTGTTTAATGTGATGATCCTCAAGAAAGAAATCTATATAATAATTATCAGGATGCCCTGGATGAGACAGCAAAAAAGAGACAATGAACACTTTTGTGAACCTCCATGCAAAGAACAAAACAGTAACAATAATAACAGCTTAAGTGTTTCCTACTGAATGTACACAGATCTGATTCTGAAATGTGGTTTTCCTGTATCAACCTTCAAGTACTACTGAAAGGACCACATTGAAGTAAACACAGGAAAAGGCTTTCCTTTATTTTGGATATGTTGAATGCTATTAATAAATGGGTGTGTAATCAGAAAAAAATGGATGAGCTCTGGCTGAACCAAGGGCTAATTTCTGATGTTATTTTGCTGTTCAATATTCAGCTGGAATTGGTTCAATGTTTAATTGTCTGTAATATTTCTAATTTCCAACCGTCAAATAGGGGATATCCCTTGTAATAAGGGATACCTACCAGTCTTAAGCCTTCCACCCTTGAAATAGGGGACATCCCTTACAATGAGGACACCTGGTAACCCTAGTTCATACAAATCATATTTCTTCAATGGACTTGCCTATGCATACATCTTATTAAAATGAATGCAACAAATGGGCTCTTGCAAAATATGAATGTTAGCATAAGCCTATTGGATGTAAGGCCTCTTTAGCATAGCATCCTATTTCTACATTGGCCAGGTGATGGGGTAACCAAATTATACTTCTGAGAAGTCCACAAACCAGGCAGAATGCAACAGTACATTCCTGCTCATTGAATAACAACTGATATTGAAAAACATATTGTATGGGATATTATTTATTCATTTATTTAATTGAGTGAGTCCTAATGTTCTGCCAACATTCCACCAAAGTAGCTGATCATATCTGTTAAAACAAACAGCTAAAGCAATATGTGGCAGAAAAGATAAAACGACATTCAATCAAATCAATAGTCATATTAAAACATCACTTTTAAAACATGAACTTAAAAAGAATTAAAAACATATGTTTTACCTATTAAAACAACACACCCATTGGACATCCTTGTACCCCAACAAAATTAAAAGCTCAAGTTCTGCTTAAATAGGATGTAATATATAGCCATCAGAAGTCGCAGGCGTTTATGGTCATAGTCTATATAAATAGTACCCTTTCAAACCATCCATGATGGCAGTCATTATGCCTCCACACATATAAACCTGTCATTTCTCTTTGTTCTAAAGCTAAAAAGCCCCAAAAGTCTTCATTGAGAAGTTGTTCCTGTCCATTGATCCTCTGAGTTGATATTTCTACATTTTTTTCCCAGCTGAGCAATATCCCTTTTGTGGTTTGATGACAAGATTTGTGCACAATGATCCAACTACTAGCCGACTTTTTTAAAAAAAACTTTCAGATAATTCTCAATGTGAATTTTGTCTTGAGTTTTTGTCACAGCAACCATACGTTGGACCAACATTTTCAGTTATTTACTGACCACAACTGCAAGGCAATTTCCATCAAAATCCTAACCTTTTCCTGATTAGTCACTACCTACTCAGATTCTGTGAGTATGCATTGTTGTGCTGTTGTTGTTGTTGTTGTTGTTGTGTGCTTTCAAGTCATTTTCAACTTATGGCAACCTTAAGGTAATCCTACCATGGGGTTTTCTGGGCCTGAGAGAATGTGATGCTTATCAAGGTCGCTCAGCCAGTTTCCATGGCCAAGTGGAGAATCACACCCTACCCTCCAGGTTCATAGTCTAACATTCAAATCACTGCACCACATTGATTCTCACACTGGTTGAAATACCTGTGACTAATTGTAATCTTCCCCAATCTGACACCCTTGATGGATGACCAATCCCTCCACAATTCTACCCAGCAAGAGAGCCAGCTTTGTTCACTGAGATGATGGGAACTGCAGTCCAACAAATACTAAGGGCCCCATCTTGAGGAATTTGGTAGTTACAGAGATTAAACTCAGCTTATACTCAAGGTCATATGTTTCTTTGGCTATAAAGAGTTTGATCTCCTCAGGTGACCAGACT